>CM072677.1:17415860-17436809 GCA_036884735.1 Huso huso | reverse complement strand
TGACAACAGGCGGCATTCCGTGACATGGCCACGGGCAGCTTTTTGTGACATGCCCACGGGCGGCATTTAAATCACATGGCCATGGGCAGCATTTCATAATGTGGCCACGGGCAGCATTTCATAACATGACAATGGGCAGCATTTAGTAACATGACCATAAGCAGCATTCTGTGACATGACCAATGGACGGCATTTTGTAACATGACCATGGGCATGCATTTCGTAACATGACCATAGGCGGCATTTGGTAACATGACCATGGACGGCATTTCCGTAACATGACCATAGGCAGCATTTCATGTAACATGACCACGGGCAGCATTTAGTAACATGACCATGGGCAGCATTTCGTAACATGACCATAGGCATGCATTTAGTAACATGACCATGGGCAGCATTTGTGACATGACCGCGGGCAGCATTTTGTAACATGACCACGGGCAGCATTTTAATATGACCACCGGGCATGCATTCCGTAACATGACCACAGGCATGCATTTAGTAACATGACCACGGGCTGCATTTTGTAACACCGGGCAGAATTTTGTAACATGACCCGGGGCAGCATTTTGTGACATGGCCACTTGCAGCATTTTGTAACATGGCCACGGGCATGCATTTTGTGACATGGCCAGGCATTCATTTCGTGACATAGCCATGGCCATGCATTTCGACATAGCCCACGGGCATGTATTTTGTGACATGGCCACGGGCATGCATTTTGTGACATGACCATGGGCAGCATTTTGTGACATGGCCATGGGCAGCATTTTGTAACATGACCATGGCATGCATTTCGTAACATGACCAGGGGCATGCATTTCGTACATTGCCATGGGCATGCATTTCATTAACATGACCACGGGAAGCATTTTAACGACATGGCCATGGGCATGCATTTCATAACATGACCAGGGGCAGCATTTTCCGTGACCAGGCAGAATTTCGTAACATGGCACGGGCAGCATTTCGTGACATAGCCATGGGTATGCTTTTCGTGACATGGCCACGGGCATGCATTTTGTAACATGACCACAGTGAAACATTTTTGACAGGGTGACATGATTTTGGGCAGCATTTCGTGACATGGCCACGGGCATTCATTTAGTGACATGACCACGGGTATGCATTTGTGACATGGCCATGGGCATGCATTTCGTGACATGACCACGGGCATGCATTTCGCGGACATGACCACGGGCAGCATTTCGTAACATGACCCGGGCATGCATTCAGTATTAATGTCCACGGCATGCATTCCAGACATGACCACGGGCATGCATTCGTGAACATGACCGGGCATGCATTTTTGTAACATGGCCCGGGCAGCATTCCGTGAATATGACCATGGGCGGCATTTGTGACATGACCATGGGCATGTATTTTAGTAACATAACCACGGGCAGCATTTCGTGACATTGGACCGGGCAGCATTTATGGGCGGGCATGCATGTCGTGACATAACCCACGGCAGCATTTGTAACATGACCATGGGCATGCATTTCGTAACATGACCATGGGCGGCATTTTGTAACATGACCATGGGCAGCATTCCGTGATATGACCACGGGCGGCATTTCCGTGACATGGCCACAGGCAGTTTTCCGTGACATGGCCATGGGCAGCATTTCGTGACATGGACCACGGGCGGCATTTCATGACATGGCCACACGGCATGCATTTGTGAAATGACCACAGGGCATGCATTTTGTGACATGACCAGGGGGCAGCAATGACCACAGGCAGAATTTGCCACTTGCAGCATGGGCGGCATTTTTCATGACATGGCCAGGGCATGCTTTTCGTGACATGGCCACGGACATGCATTCCGTGACATGGCCACAGGAAACATTTTGTGACATGGGCACGGGCATGCATTTTGTGACAGGGCCATGGGTAGCATTTCGTGACATGGCCACGGGCATGCATTTCGTAACATGACCATGGGGATGCATTTCGTGAAATGGCCACGGGCAGCATTTCGTGACATGGCCAAGGGCATTCATTTCGTGACATGGCCACGGGCATGCATTCCGTGACATGGCCACGGGCATGCATTTCGTGACATGGCAAGGGGCAGCATTTCAAGACATGTCCACGGGCATGCATTCCATGACATGGCCACGGGCATGCATTCCGTGACATGGCCACGGGCATGCATTCCGTGACATGGCCACGGGCATGCATTTCGTGACATGACCACGGGCAGCATTTTGTGATATGGCCATGGGCAGCATTTCGTGACATGGCCACGGGCATGACGCGCGCATTTCGTGGCCACGGGCATGCATTTCGTGATACGCCCCACGGGCATGTATTTCGTGACATGGGCAGCATTTCGTATCATGACCATGGGCAGCATTTCGTAACATGACCATGGGCAGAATTTTGTAACATGACCACTGGCATGCATTCCGTGACATGACAACGGGCAGCATTCCGTGACATTGCCACAGGCAGCTTTTTGTGACATGGCCACGGGCAGCATTTCGTCACATGGCCATGGGCAGCATTTCATAACGTGACCACGGGCAGCATTTCGTAACGTGATCACGGGCAGCATTTCGTAGCATGACCATAGGCAGCATTTCATAACATGACAATGGACAGCATTTCGTAACATGACTATCGGCAGCATTTCGTAACATGACCATAGGCAGCATTTCGTAACATGACAATGGACAGCATTTCGTAACATGACAATGGACAGCATTTCGTAACATAACCATAATCAGCATTTCGTAACATTGTAACGTCTCGCTCTTAGCACAAAACTAATCCCAACGGCGGGATTACCTCCCTGTATCAAATATATCCAAATTATTAACAAGGGGAAGGCGAGCGACAGTGCATCAAGGGACGAGATCCCCAATGAATACACTATAGAAACACGGGATAACGTTAAACATTTATTGGCTAAAATAATTGAAACTGTTCAACAAAACAAAATGGAAAAAAGTTCGAGCAAAAAACAAAACATAAACAAGCCAGCAAAATATCCACTGCGAGAACAAAGTAACAAAATAAAACAAAAAAACAAAACAGTCCTGCAACAAAAATAAAAAAACAACGATCTCACCAAACTCCTGGGTACCCGCTTGTTTGAAGATCCTCTCAGAAGGCGATGACCAGTAATCCACAAAAACTATGAACATGCACTTGAAAAACCAACACCGTCAGCAACGTGGTGCATTACAAACCGGCTCCAGGCTTTAGCGATCGTGAGCAGCAGAGGTGAACGACACCGGCTAAACAGCCTGAAACTGGCACAAAGCACTTGCTGATAAAAACAAAACAACCTCCAACAAGAACGACAGTCGAAGGTAAACAGGATCGTTCTACCATGGCAAAACCTCCCGGGGAAAAAAAACCGCGGACTTTTCAAAAACAAGGAATAGAGTCCTAAACAGGAACTAAGGAGACGACAGGAACTCACAAGGCAGGTAAGCAGCACCCCCCCTATGGCGTAAAAAGGTACTATTTATACTTGTTCAAAACAATTTTCCATTAACAACGCTGCGCTTCCAGCGAATAAGATCCTCGAAATGTATTTGGAACCTGGCCAGGCTTCCGTGCTGCCCAATTAGGCGCAACACATGGTGTGCGTTTATTGTACCATGTAGAACCAAACATTCAATTTAAGTGGCAGTGCCACATAGTCCCCCCCAGCGGAGTAACTAGGGTAATACCCCAAAATATGGCTTTAGATTTACCACATTTACTGTTTTGACCTTCTCAGGACGATCCACCCACTTCAATCTGTAATTAACTGGTCCCAGTTTTTTTTATTACTGAGGCTGGTCCAGACCATTTTGGGGCTAATTTAGCTGAAAAAAAAAACAGCTGCATCAGAAATTGGGTGACTCCTCACCCAAACTAAGTCTCCTTCGCTAAATATCACACACCTTCTCCGGGCATTATAACTTTTAGCCTGGCGTCCCTTGAGCTTCCTTCACACGCTCTCTAACCAGCTTGGCAATACCAGCCTGTCTCTCAAGTACAGAGTAACTGGACTCCCCAGGTGAAGGGAGATTTGGACACTAAACGATCAAGAGGACCTTTAAGAACCCTTCCTAACATTAGCTCAGCGGGAGTAAAGCCAGTTGTCTCCTGTTTCGCTGAATTTATGTCAAATCTAAATTCGGGCAACCATTGATCCCACAACTGCTGATTTTGACCCCACAAAGGAAGCTATCATTGGCTTCAGAGTTCTGTTGACTCTCTCCGTAAGATTAGACAAGGGGTGATAACTTGTAGTAAGTTTTAGGTGTAACACCCCACTTTTGCAAACCTCAATCAGAACACCACTGGTAAATTGAGCCCCTCTGTCAGACACAGGTACTTTGGTGTCCCCAAGCCGTAAAAATCTCCTGAGTTAAAAAGCTGCGATGCGATGAGTCTTTCCATCACGCGGTGGGAATACCTCTACCCACTTGGTGTAATAATCCACAATCACCACCAAGCATGTATTACCTTTCTTACTGCGTGGGAAAGGCCCCATCAAGTCAATTCTAGCATGTAACCTGGCTCTTCCATGGTCGTGGACTGTAAAAACCCTGCAGGTTTCTGATTTGATGGCTTGTATATTTGACAAGCTATACACTCCTTAACATGCTTTGTAACATCTCGCCTAATTGTAGGCCACCATGCTACCTCCAACACATGAAGCAGAGTCTTCATTCTACCCAGATGCCCACTCAATGGGTTGTCATGATAGTATTGTAAAAATATGGTAATTAATGACGGGAACAACCACTTGGTAGCGCTGACCCTCACCTCTGGGTAGAGACATTCTCCTATACAACACCCCCTGTTCAACCACAAACCCTATACGGTCAGACCGCTGACCGTCCATCTTCTTCTTCAATTCTTGAAGGTTAAGATCTTGAGCCTGAGCCTCTGCGATCTCACTCATTTCAGAGGGCATATCAAGAACGGCAACATGCTTTTTTTCCTCTGAAAAAAACGGCAAGTCCTGCCTTTTCTAGCTGAGGAGATCGAGACAAGGCATCTGGTACTACATTTAAACTTCCCTTTCGATATATAACTCGAAATGTATACGATTGGAGACGCAAAGCCCAACGAGTTAGGCGGGACGTCACTTTAGGAGAATTAAAAACCCAAGTTAAAGCAGCATGATCTGTCACAACCTCAAATTCCACCCCTTCCAGGTAATGCTTCCATTTCTCAATGGCCCAGATAACTGCCAAGCATTCCTTCTCAGATGTGGAATAGTTAGATTCAGGTTTTGTTAAAACACGAGATGCATAAGCAACAACCCACTTGTTTTCTGAGCACCCCTGAGCCAGAACAGCTCCTAATCCCACATCACTGGCATCAGTATACACCCGGAACGGTTTCATTAAATCAGGGTGGGACAACACAGGAGCTCTCTGCAAGGCTTCCTTTAATTGTTCAAAGTCAGCCGATTCAGTGGAGCAGCTTTATCAGCAAATCGCGGTATAAACTTGTGATACCACCCCACTAACCCCAGGAACCTTTGCAGCCCCCTGAGATTGGTCGGTGCTGGGTACGCCTTTATTGCCCCAACTTTATCTGTATCTACAGACACCCCATTTCCTGATACTATATGACCCAGGAACTTAAGTGAAGGTTGAAAGAAATGACACTTGGCTAAATTGAGGGTGAGATTGGCTTGATCCAGGGCCTGAAAATACAGATGCCAGATCTCACATGCTGCTCTTTTAGTGGGAGAGTACACAATGATATCATCTATGTATACAAAGCAACTGTTACCCTTCAGGTTTACCAGCACTTGTTCCATCAGACGTTGGAACGACACTGCAGCATTCTTCAAACCGAATGGCATCACCTTAAACTGATACAGACCGAAAGGAGTAATAAAAGCTGTTTTTGGTTTACTTTAATCATTCATAGCCACCTGCCAGTAACCAGAACGCAAATCTAAGGAACTAAAAACTGCGGCTCCCTCTAATGATTCCAAAATGTCATGAACTCTGGGCATGGGATATGCATCAAGGTCAGTTTTCTTATTTACCCCTCGGTAATCAACACAGAACCGAAATGTCCCATCCTTTTTTCGGTCAAAACCACAGGTGCGGCCCAGGCTGAAGTGGACGGTTCTACAATGCCATCCTGTAGCATTTGATCAAGATGTTACTTTATAATAGTTTTTTTTGTGTTCTGATACTCGATAAGCTCGGACACGCACTGGAATCTCATCGGTAGTAAGTATCACATGGTGGATTAAGTCTGTCTTTCCCAAACGGGAAGTACAAACTGACGCCACTGCAGCATCAGTGGTTCAACAACCTTGCCCTTCAATCATAACATTCAATTCTAATATCGGTCTCTCTCTTAATCCCAGATCTAGCTCTTTCCTCACCACCTTAGTGGGAACTGCCACAAAAAGCTGTGCCATTAGCTGCCACTCTGCCCCCCCCCACATTCTCACGAGAAAATGGAAAAAATGAATATCCCTCAGGCTTCTTTACTCCATACACCTGCTTCCCTAAGTCAAAGCAATGTAGATGTTTTGACTAGGAAATCAAGTCCTAAAACTAAAGGCTGAGCTAAATGAGCATCATCCATTATGTAGGTGTCTACAGACCAAAACTCTCCATGAAGATTATAAGTCAGACGAAACTTGCCCAGTGCAGTATATGCCTGACCATTGGCCAACACAAAAAAGACTTCTCTGTACTTGAGATAAACGATCCTTTGATTGACAAAAGCTGTAACCAAAGATTATTCCTCATTAAAGTGTATACATTACATCCAGTGTCAATCAATGCTAAACCTTCCCACCCCGCACAGATAGCTTCAAAGCCAACAATGAAAGATGGCCATTACCAGTGGGTGCTAATTGAGGAGTGCTTGCATTGTTTATGACAGACATATCAGCTGCTATTCTAACTGATCCTTTCAACGGCTTCTTTGCCCCTCTCTCAGTTTTTGCATTTACTTTCCCCCAATACTCTTTCTGAGAGGACCAATCCCTTTCTACCATGGCCCCAACTCTCACCAAATCTGCCACCGACGACACCGACCCCCTAATAAAACTTGCTAGCTTGGGGTTTGCATTGCCCAAAATTCTATCTACTATTTCCACCTCTGTCATACCCGGACGCCACTTAAGACAAAGTGCTCGGTAATCTTATGCAAAATCTCTTACACTTTCAGCTGGATCTTGAACCCGATCACACAACCTTTTCTCCACCTCAGTTAAATAATCTGTGGGAAGAAAAGCCTCAATAAAAGCAGTTTTGAAAAGTGCCCATGTCTGAATTTTATGGCGTTCTGCAATCCACCAACTCTTTGCAGAACCCTTTAACACTGTTGACAGTGTAGCTAAGATTTTCTGATTCAGTCATGGTTACTACCGACAAGAAATCCTGGCAGGCATCTATAAAACTCAATACATCAGTGGAACCTTCACCCTCTCCAAAACTGGAAAACTTAGTTTAATAGGTGGTTTATAATTATGCACGGGATCTAACACTTTCAGTCACCATAGGTCTCAGTGACAAAGCTTCCAAAGAGCTATTAGACACATCAGCCATATCAGGCTGGTAAGGCTGATAAGGCGTGGAATAAAAGATACTTTGGAGTGCTTGTGCTGCTCGCATATCCCTTAATTCTGCCTGCCATTTCACTTCCCTTCGCTCAAAACACCTGATCACTGAACTCTCCAACTGATCTAGCATTTTAGCCACAGAACTCTCAATACTTTCAAATTTGTTATCAATAAATGTTCTTAACAGTTCCTCTCGATTGATACTGCTCTGAGATGCCATGGACATTTCATGTTCCAGTTTGTCTCGTGCAATAATTTGCTCCATCTTACTGAAAATAAAACCAAAATCGGGAACATTACTATCATCCGCTATTCCCTGAGCAGCTGTGTGGGGATTCACTGATATATAACTCTTCCAACTTTGAAGTTAACTCAGCTAGCGGCTGTCTACGTGTGACACCTGGACCAGCAGTAAAATTTGCAAAATCCCTACTATCCAGTACATATTCGTGATCTTCACCTTCTGCCATCTTGAAAATCCATAAACTCAGCCTAAACAAAATGTCTAACGCTCCCCGTATGGGCCGCCAATCTGTAACGTCTCGCTCTTAGCACAAAACTAATCCCAACGGCGGGATTACCTCCCTGTATCAAATATATCCAAATTATTAAGGGGGGGAAGGGCGACAGTGCATCAAGGCCTTGAGATCCCCAATGAATACACTATAGAAACACGGGATAACGTTAAACATTTATTGGCTAAAATAATTGAAACTGTTCAACAAAACAAAATGGAAAAAAGTTCCGAGCAAAAAACAAAACATAAACAAGCCAGCAAAATATCCACTGCGAGAACAAAGTAACAAAATAAAACAAAAAAACAAAACAGTCCCACAACAAAAAATAAAAAACAACGATCTCACCAAACTCCTGTGTACCGGCTTGTTTGAAGATCCTCTCAGAAGGCGATGACCAGTAATCCACAAAAACTATGAACATGCACTTGAAAAACCAACACCGTCAGCAACGTGGTGCATTACAAACCGCTCCAGACTTTTAGCGATCGTGAGCAGCAGAGGAAGCGACACAGGCTAAACAGCCTGAAACTGGCACAAAACACTTGCTGATAAAAAACAAAACAACTTCCAACAAGAACGACAGTCGAAGGTAAACAGGATCTCTCTACCATGGCAAAACCTCCCCGGGAAAAAATGAACGCTGTGGACTTTTCAAAAACAAGGAATAGAGTCCCTAAACAGGAACTAAGGAGACGACAGGAACTCACAAGGCAGGTAAGCAGCACCCCCCTATGGCGTAAAAAAGGTACTATTTATACTTGTCTAAAACAATCTTTCCATTAACAACGCTGCCGCTTCCAGCGAATAAGAACCTCGAAATGTATTTGGAACCTGGCCAGGCTTCCGTGCTGCCCAATTAAGGCGCAACACATGGTACGTTTATTGTACCATGTAGAACCAAACATTCAATTTAAGTGGCAGTGCCACAACATTACCATAGGCAGCATGTCGTAACATGACCATGGGCAGCTTTTCGTAACATGACCATAGGCAGCATTTAGTAACATGACCATGGGCAGCATTTCGTCACATGACCACGGGCAGAATTTTGTAACATGACCATAGGCAGAATTTTGTAACGTGACCATGGGCAGCATTTCGTAACGTGACCATAGGCAGAATTTTGTAACATAACCATTTTGTAACATGACAGGCATTTTTGTGACATGACCACAGGCAGCATTTTGTAGACATGACCAGGGCCACGTTCATGGGCAGCATTTTGTGACATAGCCACGCAGCATTTTCTGACGTTATGCGGGCATGCATTTTGTGACATTCCCCACGGGCATTCATTAAATGACATCGTGCCACCCGGCCACAGACAGCATAGGCATGCCAGACATGGCCACGGGCATGCATTTTGTGACATTGCCATGGACATGCATTCATTTGACATGGCCACAGGAAGCACCAGGGTGAATGGCCACGGGAAAATTTGACAGACCATGGACGCGGGCATGCATTTTGTGACAGTAACAGGCCCACGGGTAGCGATTTGTGACATGGCCAAGGGCATGCTTTTTGGGTGATGTGACCACAGGCATGCATTCCGTGACACAGCCACGGGCACATTTGGTAACATGGCAATGGAAAGCATTTAAAATGACATGACCACATTTTATGACAGGGTATTTAGCAAGATGACATGACAGGCAGCATTTCAATGTGAACATGACCATGGGCATTATTTCATAACATGACAATGGACAGCATTTAGTAACATGACCATGGGCAGCATTTCATCACATGACCACGGGCAGAATTTTGTAACATGACCATAGGCAGAATTTCGTAACGTGACCATGGGAAGCATTTCGTAATATGACCAGGGGCAGCATTTTGTAATATGACCATGGGCAGCATTTCGTAACATGACCATGGGAAGCATTAAGTAACATGACCACAGGCAGCATTTTGTAACGTGACCAGGGGCAGCATTTTGTAACGTGACCATAGGCAGCATTTCATAACATGACCATGGGCATTATTTTGTGACATGACCATAGGCATGCATTTAGTAACATGACCATGGGCATTCATTTCATGACATGACCATGGGCAGAATTTTGTGACATGGCCATAGGCAGCATTTCGTGACCATGGCGCAGCACAGGCATATGACCAGGGTAGCATTTTGTAATATGACCATGGGCGGCATTTCATAACGCATGACCATGGGCAGCATTTAATTAACATGACCATGGGCAGCATTTTATTAACATGACCAGGGCGGCATTTTATCGCGTGACCACGGGCAGAATTTAATAACATGGCCATGGGCAGCATTTTCGTGACATAGCCCACGGGCATGCTTTTTCATGACATGGCCATGGACATGCATTTCGTGACCAGCCACAGGACCATAGTTTCGTGACATGACCACGGGCATGCATTCGTTACAGCCCATGGAATGCACTTTGTGACATGACCACGGGCAGCATTTCATTCGTCACCATGGCCAGCATTTGCATTAACATGACCAGGGCAGCATTTGTGAATGTGTCAGGCATTTCGTCTTTATGATGGGGATGCATTTCATGACATGGCCAGGGCATGCTTTTCATGCATTTCGGGACATTGCCGGGGGCAGGCATTCATTGACATGGCCACGGACATGCATTCCGGCATAGCCAAAACATTTTTTGACATGGCCACGGGCATGCATTTCGTGACATGACCACGGGCAGCATTTCGTGACATGGCCACTGTCATGCATTTCGTGACATGGCCACGGGCATGCATTTCGTGACATGGCCACGGGCATGCATTTCGTGATATGGCCATCGGGCATGCATTCCGTGACATACGGCCAACTGGGCATGCATTTCCCAAGACAGCATCCCACAGGCATGCATTTTTGTGACATGGCCATGGGCATGCATTTGTGACATGGCCACGGGCATGCATTTCGTGACATGGCCACGGGCACGCATTTCGTGACATTGCCACGGGCATGCATTTCGTGACATGGCCACGGGCATGTATTTCGTGACATGGGCAGCATTTCGTAACATGACCATGGGCAGCATTTCGTAACATGACCATGGGCAGAATTTTGTAACATGACCACTGGCATGCATTCNGCGTGACATGACAATGGCAGCATTCCGTGACATTGCCACAGGCAGCTTTTTGTGACATGGCCACGGGCAGCATTTCGTCACATGGCCATGGGCAGCATTTCATAACGTGACCACGGGCAGCATTTCGTAATGTGATCACGGGCAGCATTTCGTAACATGACCATAGGCAGCATTTCATAACATGACAATGGACAGCATTTAGTAACATGACTATCGGCAGCATTTTGTAACATGACCATAGGCAGCATTTCGTAACATGACAATGGACAGCATTTCGTAACATGACCATAATCAGCATTTCGTAACATTACCATGGGCAGCATGTCGTAACATGACCATGGGCAGCTTTTCGTAACATGACCATAGGCAGCATTTAGTAACATGACCATGGGCAGCATTTCGTCACATGACCACGGGCAGAATTTTGTAACATGACCATAGGCAGAATTTCGTAACGTGACCATGGGCAGCATTTCGTAACATGACCACGGGCAGCATTTCGTAATATGACCACGGGCTGCATTTTGTAACATGACCACGGGCTGCATTTTGTAACATGACCACAGGCAGCATTTCGTAACATGACCACAGGCAGCATTTTGTAACGTGACCAGGGGCAGCATTTCGTAACGTGACCACGGGCAGAATTTTGTAACATGGCCACTTGTAGCATTTTGTGACATGGCCACGGGCATGCATTTTGTGACATGGCCACAGGCATTCATTTCGTGACATGGCCATGGCCATGCATTTCGTGACATGGCCATAGGCATGCATTTCGTGACATGGCCACGGGCATGCATTTCGTGACATTGTCATGGACATGCACTTCATTACATGACCACGGGCAGCATTTCGTTACGTCACCATGGCCAGCATTTCGTAACATGACCAGGGGCAGCATTTCGCAATGTGACCACAGGCAGAATTTCGTAACATGGCCACGGGCAGCATTTCGTGACATAGCCAGGGCATGCTTTTCGTGACATGGCCACGGACATGCATTCCGTGACATGGCCACAGGAAAAGGCTTTCGTGACTTGGCCACGGACATGCATTCCGTGACATGGCCACAGGAAACATTTTGTGACATGGGCACGGGCATGCATTTTGTGACAGGGCCACGGTAGCATTTCGTGACATGGCCACTGTCATGCATTTCGTAACATGACCACGGGGATGCATTTCGTGAAATGGCCACGGGCAGCATTTCGTGACATGGCCAAGGGCATTCATTTCGTGACATGGCCACGGGCATGCATTCCGTGACATGGCCACGGGCAGCATTTCAAGACATGTCCACGGGCATGCATTCTGTGACATGGCCACGGGCATGCATTCCGTGACATGGCCACGGGCATGCATTCATGGCCACGGGCATGCATTCCATGAAATGGCCCCGGGCATGCATTTCCTGACATGACCACGGACAGCATTTTGTGATATGGCCATGGGCAGCATTTCGTGACATGGCCGCGGGCATGCATTTCGGTGACATGGCCACCGGACACATTTCATGACATTGCCACGGGCATGCATTTCGTGACATGGCCACGGGCATGTATTTCGTGACATGGGCAGCATTTCGTAACATGACCATGGGCAGCATTTCGTAACATGACCATGGGCAGAATTTTGTAACATGACCACTGGCATGCATTCCGTGACATGACAACGGGCAGCATTCCGTGACATTGCCACAGGCAGCTTTTTGTGACATGGCCACGGTCAGCATTTCGTCACATGACCATAGGAAGCATTTCATAACATGACAATGGACAGCATTTATTAACATGACAATGGACAGCATTTCGTAACATAACCATAATCAGCATTTTAACATGACCATGGGCATGGGGCAGGATTCCGTTTCGTAACATGACCATGGGCATGCATTTCGTAACATGACAATGGACAGCATTTGACATGGTAACATGACAATGGACAGCATTTCATGATAACATAACCATAATCAGTCATCCATTTCGTGAAATGGCCACATCGGTGACATGACCACTGGCAGCATTGTCGTGGCCACGGGCATGCCTTGACATTGCCATGGGCATGCATTTCGTTACATGACCACCAGCATGGGCAGCATTTAAGTAACATGACCATGGGCAGCATTTGACCCAGGCAGACATGACCACGGGCAGCATTTCGTGACATGACCATAGGCAGAATTTTGTAACGCGCACGGGCACCATGGGCAGCATTTCGTGACAACATTGACCAGGGGTGACGTGACATTACGGGCATGACCATGACCGGGTTGCATTTTTGTACAGGCATGACCACATGACCATGGGCATTATTTCGTATCATGACCATAGGGCGGCATTTAGTAACATGACCATGGGCGGCATTTCACATGACCACTGGAAGAATTTTGTAACATGACCATAGGCAGAATTTCGTAACGTGACCATGGGCAGCATTTGAACATGACCAGGGCATTTTCGTGAACATGACCACGAGCAGCATTTGTGATTTGACCAGAGGCAGCATTTTCGTGATATGGCCACGGACGCATTTATTGCCATGGACATTTTTGTGACATGGCCATGGGCATGAATTTCATGACATGGCCACATTTCCATAGCACAGGCATGCATTTCATGATATGACCACGGGAAGCATAACCATAGGCATGCATTTTGGTAAATGGCCATGGCAGCATTTGTGACATGACCACGGGCAGCATTTCGTGACATGGCCATGGGCATGCATTTCGTGACATGACCAGGGTAGCCATGGGCAAGCATTTCGTGACATGGCCACGGGCATGCATTTTGTGACTTTGCCACTTGCAGCATTCCATTACATGGCCACGGGCAGCATTTCATGACATGACCAAGGGCAGCATGGCCAGACATTCGTGCATGGCCACGGCATGCATTCCATGACAGCCACGGGCATTTCTGTGATGACATGAAATGACCATAGGGGGGCATGCATTTAGGTGACATGACCATGGGCAGCATTTTTGTGACCATGGGCGGCATTAGTGACATGGCATGGGCATGCATTGACATGGCAGCCACGGGGGCATTTCGAAAAATTTTGTGACATGGCCACGGGCATGCATTTTCGTGACATGGGGCACGGGTAGCATTTCATGACATGTCCATGGGCAGAATTTTTGTAACATGACCACTGGCATGCATTCCATGACATGACAGCGGGCAGCATTTCGTGAAAATGTGACCACGGGCAGCATTTCTTCACATGGCCATGGGCAGCATTTCATAACATGACAATGGACGGGCAGCATTTCGTAACATGACCATGGGCAGCATTTTAACATGACAAGATGACCATTTAGTAACATGACCATCGGCATTTTAAGATGACCATAGGCGGCATTTTTGTAACATGACCATGGGCATTATTTTGTAACATGACCATAGTCAGCATTTAGTAACATGACCATGGGCAGAATTTTGTAACATGACCACAGGCAGAATTTCATAACGTGACCATGGGCAGCATTTCGTAATATGACCAGGGGTAGCATTTTGTAATATGACCATGGGCAGCATTTCGTAACATGACCATGGGAAGCATTAAGTAACATGACCACAGGCAGCATTTCGTAACATGACCACGGGCAGCATTTCGTAACATGACCACGAGCAGGATTTCGTAACTTGAACAGAGGCAGCATTTCGTGATATGGCCACGGGCATGCATTTCGTGAAATTGCCACGGGCATTCATTTCGTGACATGGCCATGGGCATGAATTTCGTGACATGGCCACGGACATGCATTTCATTACATGGCCACGTGCATGCATTTCATGATATGACCACGGGAAGCATTTCGTAACATGATCACGGTCATCCATTTCGTGAAATGGCCATGGGCAGCATTTCGTGACATGACCACGGGCAGCATTTCGTGACATGGCCACGGGCATGCATTTCGTGACATTGCCACGGACATGCATTTCATTACATGACCACGGGAAGCATGTCGTAACGTCAGCATGGGCAGCATTTCGTAACATGACCAGGGGCAGCATTTCGCAATGTGACCACAGGCAGAATTTCGTAACATGGCCACGGGCAGCATTTCGTGACATAGCCAGGGCATGCTTTTCGTGACATGGCCACGGGCATGCATTCCGTGACATGGCCACAGGAAACATTTTGTGACATGGGCACGGGCATCATTTTGTGACATGGGCACGGGCATGAATTTTGTGACAGGGCCACGGGTAGCATTTCGTGACATGGCCACGGGCATGCATTTTGTGACATGACCACGGGCAGCATTTCGCAATGTGACCACAGGCAGAATTTCGTAACATGACCATGGGCATTATTTCGTATCATGACCATAGGCAGCATTTAGTAACATGACCATGGGCAGCATTTCATCACATGACCACTGGAAGAATTTTGTAACATGACCATAGGCAGAATTTCGTAACGTGACCATGGGCAGCATTTCGTAACATGACCAGGGGCAGCATTTCGTGACATGGCCACGGGCATGCATTTCGTGACATTGCCACGGGCATTCATTTCGTGACATGGCCATGGGCATGAATTTCATGACATGGCCACGGACATGCATTTCATTACATGGCCATACAGGCATTTTTTGCATATGACCACGGGCATTTCAGTAACATGGCCACGGTCAGCATTTCAGTGAAATGACCACGGGAAGCATTCAATAACATGACCACGGGCATGCATTTCGTGAAATGGCCACGGGCATGCATTTAGTGACATGACCAGGGCAGCATTTCGTGATACACATGGCCATGCATTTCGTGACATGACCACAGGCATTTTTTTGTGACAGGGCCATGGGCAGCATTTCATGACATGGCCACGGGCAGCATTTCATGACATGTGGGGCATGCATTCCATCACATATGGCCACGGGACATGCATTCCGTGACATGGGTTAAGGGCATGCATTCCGTGACATGACCCACGGCATGCATTTTGTGACATGCCCGCGGGCATGCGCATTCGTGATTATGACCAAGGGCATGCATTTCGTGACATGGCTACGAAAAAATGCATTCCATGAAATGACCATGGGCAGCATTTCGTGACATATGACCATGGGCAGCATTTTGTGATATGGCCATGGGCAGCATTTCGTGACATGGCCACGGGCATGCATTTCGTCACATGGCCACGGGCATGTATTTCGTGACATGGGCAGCATTTCGTAACATGTCCATGGGCAGAATTTTGTAACATGACCACTGGCATGCATTCCATGACATGACAGCGGGCAGCATTCCGTGACATTGCCACAGGCAGCTTTTCGTGACATGGCCACGGGCAGCATTTCTTCACATGGCCATGGGCAGCATTTAATAATGTGACCACGGGCAGCATTTCGTAATGTGATCACGGGCAGCATTTCGTAACATGACCATAGGAAGCATTTCATAACATGACAATGGACAGCATTTAGTAACATGACTATCGGCAGCATTTCGTAACATGACCATAGGCAGCATTTCGTAACATGACAATGGACAGCATTTCGTAACATGACCATAATCAGCATTTCGTAACATTACCATAGGCAGCATGTATAACACGACCATGGGACGAATTTGCGTAACATGACCATAACATTTAATAACATGACCATGGGCGGCATTCATGACCAGGCTCAATTTGACCATGACCATGGGGCAGAATTTCGTAAAATGACCATGGGCATTATTTCGTAACATGACCATAGGCAGCATTTAGTAACATGACCATGGGACGGCATTTCATAACATGACCAGGGGTAGCATTTTGTAACATGACCAGGCAGAATTTCGTAATATGGCCACGGGCAGCACCGTGACATGTACCAGGGGCAGCATTTTGTGACATGGCCACAGGCATTCATTTCGCATTACGGACCACGCAGCATTTGCATTGCGTGATATGGCCATGGGCATGCATTTGTGACATTGCCACGGACATTCATTTCGCGACATGACCCGTGGGCATGAATTTCATGACATGGCCACGGACATGCATTTTCATGACATGGCCACAGGCATGCATTTCATGATGTGACCACGGGAAGCATTTCGTAATATGGCCACGGTCATGCATTTTCGTGACAGCGCCATGGGCAGCTTTTCATTGATATGACCACAGGCAGCATTTCCGTGACATAGCCCACGGGCATTCATTCGTGCGGACATGACCAGGGGCAGCATTGACATGGCCGCGGGCAGCATTTCATGACATGACCATGCCGGGCATATTTTGTGACATGGCCACTGTTGCAGCATTCCATTAAATGGCCACGGGCAGCATTTCGTGACATGGCCAAGGGCATCATTCGTCAAGACAGCCCACGGGCATGCATTCCGTGACATGACCCAGGGCATGCATTCCGGGTTTTCATGGCCACGGCATGCATTCTGTGACATGGCCACGGGCATGCATTCCATGAAATGGCCACCGGCATGCATTTCGTGACATGACCATGGGCAGGCATTTTTGTGATATGGCCAGGGCGGCATTTCGTGACATGGCCATGGGCATGCATTTCGCGATGATGGTCCCGGGCACGCATTTCGGTGACATTGCCACGGGCATGCATTTCGCAACATGCCCACGGGCATGTATTTCGTGACATGGGCAGCATTGCATGCATTTTCAGTCCATGGGCAGCATTCCGTAACATGACCATGGGCAGAATTTTGTAACATGACCACTGGCATGCATTCCATGACATGACAACGGGCAGCTTTCCGTGACATTGCCGACCAGGCAGCTTTTTTGTGACATGGCCATGGGCAGCATTTCACATGACCATGGGCAGCATTTCATGTGATGACCACGGGCAGCATTTAAATAACATGATCACAGGCAGCATTTCATAACATGACCACGGCAGCATTTCATAACATGACAATGGACAGCATTTAGTAACGTGACTATCGGTAGCATTTGCAACATGACCATACGGCAGCATTTCGTAACATGACAATGGACAGCATTTCGTAACATAACCATAATCAGCATTTCGTAACATTACCATAGGCAGCATCGTAACATGACCATGGGCAGCTTTTGTTAACATGACCATAGGCAGCATTTAGTAACATGACCATGGGCAGCATTTCATCACATGACCACGGGCAGAATTTTTGTGACATGACCAGGCATGGAGACATTTGTAACATGACCATGGGCAGCATTTCGGTAACATGACCAGGGGCAGCATTTCATTACGACACGGGCTACATTTTGTAACATGACCACAGGCAGCATTCCGTAACATGGCCACGGGCAGCATTTTGTGATATGACCAGGGGTAGCATTTCTCGTGACCATGGGCAGAATTTCGTAACATGGCCACTTGCAGTATTTTTGTGACATAGCCATGGGCATGCATTTTGTGACATGACCACGGGCATGCATTTTGTGACATTGTCCATAAGCATGCATTTCGTGAAATGGCCACGGGCATGCATTTCGTGACTTGGCCCACGGGCATGCATTCCGTGACATGGCCAGGAAACATTTCGTGAAATGGAAACGGGAAAAATTTTGTGACATGGGCACGGGCATGCATTTTGTGACAGGGCCACGGGCATACATTTGTGACATAACCACGGGCAGCATTTAA
This sequence comes from Huso huso, assembly GCA_036884735.1. Taxonomy (NCBI): domain Eukaryota; kingdom Metazoa; phylum Chordata; class Actinopteri; order Acipenseriformes; family Acipenseridae; genus Huso; species Huso huso. Next base: position 17,418,029 of record CM072677.1, on the reverse strand, counting down.
CAATGACCACAGGCACAGCCCGTAACACGGCCACAGGAAGCATTTCATGACATGGCCACGGAATTGCATTCCGTGACATGACCGCCGGAATGCATTTTGTGACATGACCATATGCAGTATTTTGTGACATGACCATGGGCATTATTTCGTGAACATGACCATAGGCACGGCATTTAGTAACATAGCCACGGGCAGCATTTCATGACATGGCCACGGGCATGCATTCCGGGTGACATGGCTAAGGCATGCATTATGAAATGGCCCCGGGCCATATGGACAGGGGTAGTATTCCGTAAAATATGACCATGGGCATGCATTTCCATGATATGACCACGGGCAGCATTTTGTAATATGACCACGGGCAGCATTTCGTAACATGACCATGGGCAGCATTAAATAACATGACCACAGCATTTCAGCGGCAGAATTTTTGTAACATGACCAGAGGCAGCATTCGGTAACATGACAACGGGCAGGATTTAAGTAACTTGACCAGGGGCAGCAATAATATGACCACGGGCATGCATTACGATCACGGGCAGCATTTTATAAAATGACCATGGGCATTTCATTTCAGACAATGGACCATGGGCATGCATTTCGCATAACGTAATACACCAGGCAGCATCAGAATACATGACCAGGGCATGAATTAACCAATGTGACCACGAAGCATTTAGCAACATACGACCATGGGCGGTCATGCACGGCAGACAGGAAATGGCCATGGGCAGCATTTCGTGACATTACCACCGGCAGCATTTTCGTGACATGGCCACGGGCATGCATTTCGTTACGACCAGGGGCCACGGGCAGCATTTCATGACATGACCACAGGCAGCATTGAATAAGATGGCCACGGACATGCATTCCATGACATGACTACGGGCATGCATTCCGTGAAATGTAGCCACGGGCATTTTTAGTGACATGGCCACAGGCATGCTTCCATGAAATGGCCCCGGCATGCATTTCGGTGATGACATGACCACGGTAGGTATGTTGTGATATGGCCATGGACAAAGATTGCGACATTGCCACGGGCATGCATTTCATGACATGGCTATGGGCATGTATTAGACATTGACATGGGCATGCATTTCATTACATGACCACAGGCTTAATTTGTAACGCACGGCGGGTATTTCGTGATATAGCCAGGGGTACATTTTGGTGATTATGACCATAGGGCATGCATTCCGTGACATGGCCACAGGAAGTATTAAGTAACATGACCACAGAAAACTTTGTGACATGGGCACGGGGTTTACCAGACAGGGCCACTGGTAGCATTTCGTGACATGGCCACGGCATGCATTTCAGACATGACCACGGCAGCATTTCACAATGTGACCCACAGGCAGAATTTCGTGAATATGTCAAATAAGTAAGAATAATATGACATTGACAGTATTTATAATATGACCATGGGTATTTAAGATGACCATAGGCAGTATTTGTAATATGACCATAGGCAGTATTTAGCCATGACCATGTGGGCATTACATGACCACGGGTGAATTCGTAACATGACCATAGGCAGAATTTTGTAACGGACCATGGGGCAGCATTTGAATATGACCAGCAAGGCATTTCGTAATATGACCACGGGCTGTACTTTGTAAACATGACCACAGGCAGCATTTCGTAGTCATGACCACAGGCAGCATTTGTAGCGACCAGGGCAGTATCAGACGACCATGTGCAGAATTGTAACATGCCGTAGTATTTTTTAGTTACGGCCAATGGGCATGCATTTTGTGACATGGCTACGCATTCATTTTGTGACATGGCCATGGCTATGCATTTCGTGATATAATATAGGCATGCATCGTGACATGCACACGGCATGCATCAGACATTGCTATGGACATGGATGCATCGTGATTACGCATTTTGTTACGGCCACGGGCACGATATTTTCGCGGATACTGCTGGCGATGCCATCACGCGCGACCACAGGCAGAATCAGAATATGGCCACGGCAGATTGCATAATAGGAGGTTGTGACATGGCCACTGGCATGCATTCCGTGATATGGGCCACAGGAAACATCGTGACATGGCCATGAAAATTTGTGACATGGGCACGGGCACATTTTGTGATAGGCCACGGTAGTATTTTATTACGGCTACGGGCATGTATTTGTAATACAACCACGGGCAGATT
>CM072677.1:17318595-17415360 GCA_036884735.1 Huso huso | reverse complement strand
GGTGGTGACATGGCCACAAGCATGCATTTCGTGATTACGGGTCACGGGCATGCATTCCGACATGCATACCGGCATGCATTCGTGACATGGCCACGGGCATGCATTTCGTGAACGCGACCATGGGCAGAATTTGTAATTCAACTATGGGCAGAATTTCAACATGACCACGCAGCATTTAATGTGACCACGTGGGCGCATTGCAATACGACCATAGGCAGCATTTCATACATGACCATGGGCAGCATTTAACGACCAGGCACAGCATTTCGTAAGATGACCACAGGCAGCATTTCGTAAACATGACCACCGGCAGCATTGCAATACGGGCCACGGGCAGCAATCACTCAGACGGCAGCCACTGCGCATGGATTCCGGTGACATTGCCACGCATGTATTCCATGACATGGCCACGGCATGCATTTCGACATGATTCATAAGTGCATTTCGCGACATGGGCTTACCGGCATGCATTTCGTGATATGACCACGGCAGCATTTCTCGTGAATATGAGCACGGTCATGTATTTCGTGACATGGCCATGGGCAGCATTTCGTGATTACGGCCATGGGCAAGCATTTCATCACATGACCATCGCCAGTATCGGACATGTCCATGGCATGCATTTCGTGAAATGACCACGGCAGCATTTCAGACTTGGCCACCGGGCAGCATTTATGACATGGCCACAGGCAGCATTTTGTGAAATGGAAACGGGCAGCATTTTGCATTTACGGTTATGGGCAGCCTTTGTGACATGGGCTAATAGTGGTAGCATTTCCGTGGACTTGGCCACGGGTAGCATTAAATGACATGGTCAAGGGCATGCATTTCCGCATTGTAAGCAGCCAGTATTTCGTGGACATGGCCACCAGAAATGCAATTGTGCATTCCGGTGACATGGCCACCGGCATGCATTAAATGACATGGTCAATGCAGCATGCATTTTATGACACACCATGGGCAGCATTTCGACATGACCACGGGCAGCATTTTTGTGATATGGCCACGGGCAGCATTTTGTGACATGGCCACGGGCAGCACATTGTGACATGGGCAGCATTGCATGCAACCATGGGCATGGCCACATGGGCAGAATTTTCGTAGCATGACCACGGCAGCATTTTGCAGATATGGCCATGGGCATGTATTTCGCGACCATATCGGCATTGCATTACATGACCATGGGCATGCATTTCATGACATGGCCAGGGGCAGCATTTCGTGATGTGACCACAGGCATGAATTTTGTGACATAGCCACGGGCAGCATTTTGTGATTATGGCCACGGGCATGTATTTCGCGATTATGGCCACGGGCACGCATTTTTTCGACATGGCCACGGGCAGCATTTCGGCGACGTGACCACAGGCAGTATTTATCCGTGAACATGGCCACGGGCAGCATTTTGACATGGTCACTTGCATGCATTTTGTGACATGGCCATGGGCATGCATTTTGTGAAATGGCCACGGGCATGCATTCGCATGACATGGTTAAGGCGGCATTTTGCATTTTGTTGCACATGGCCACGGCATGCATTTTGACATGGTCACGGGTATGCATTTTGTGACATTTTGGGCATACGTTTCGTGACCACTGCACGGCAGCATTTCGTGACATGGCCACAGGCATGCATTTCCATGACATGGCCATCGGCATATTTCCGTGACATGGCCACGGCAGGATTTAGTGACGCCACCATGGGCAGCATTTCCTGACATGACCACAGCAGAATTTCGTAGCATGGCCACGGGCATGCATTTGCAACATGGCCACTGGCAGCATTTTGTACATGGCCACAGGAAGCATTTCGCGACATGACCACGGGCATGCATTTTCGGGTGACATGGCCACGGGCATGTATTTCGTGACATGACCACGGGCATGCATTATGTAACATGACCACGGGGCAGCATTCGTAAATATGACCACGGGCAGCATTTCATTTGTGACATGACCATGGGCAGCATTTCGTGACATGGCCATGGGCATGCATTCAGTGACATGGCCACGGCATGCATTCTGTGACATGAACAGGCAGCATTCCATGAAATGGCCACCGGCAGCATTTCGTAACATGACCACGGCAGCATTTTGTTGACGGCCAAGGGCATGCCCCCGTGAACATGGCCATGGGCATGCATTTAGTGACATGACCATAATCAGCATTTTCGTTATGACCACGGGCAGCATTTTTGTAACATGGCCATGGGCAGCATTTAGAAACATGGCCACGGGCATGCATTTCATGACATGACCACGGGCATGCATTTCATAACATGACCACGGGCATGCATTTTGTGACATGACCATGGGCATGCGATTTTCGTGACATGACCATGGGCAGCAATTTGTGACATGACCACGGGCATGCATTTCGCGGGATGGCCACTGGCAGCATTCCGTGACATGACCACAGGCATGCATTTTGTGACATGGACCAGGGGCAGTATTTAATGACATGGCCACGGGCAGCATTTCGGAACATGGCCACGGGCATGCATTTTGTGACATGACCATGGGCATGCATTCCGTTGACATGGCCACGGGCATGCATTTCGTGACATGACCATGGGCATGTATTTCGTGACATGACCACGGGCATGCATTATTAACATGGCCATGGGCATGCATTCCGTGACATGACCACGGGCATGCATTCCGACATGGCCACAGGCAGCATTTCGTGACATGACCACGGGCATGCATTTCGTAACATGGCCAAAGGCAGGATTTCGTTTACATATTCCACAGGCATGCATTTAGTGACATGACCATGGGCAGCATTCAGTAACATGACCATGGGCAGAATTTTAACATGACAATGACCACTGGCAGAATTTTTGTGACATGGCAACGGGCATGCATTTCGTGACATGACCACGGGCAGCATTTCGTGATATGGCGACAGGGCAGCATTTCGTGACATGGCCACAGGCAGCATTTCATGATGACCACAGGCAGCATTTCGTGAACATGGCCACCGGCAGCATTTCGCGTAACATGACCATAAGCAGCATTTTGTAACATGACCATAACAATTTCATACATGGGCAGCATTTAGTAACATGACTATCGGCAGCATTTCGTGACATGACCACGGGCAGCATTCCGACATGACCATGGGCAGCTTTTCGTGAACATGACCACGGCAGAATTTTGTAACATGACCATAGGCAGCATTTCGCGACATAACCATGGGCAGGCATTTCGTGATTACGACCACAGGCAGCATTTTTTAACATGACAACGGGCATGCATTTTATGGGCAACATTTGTACGGCTACGGGCATGCATTCCATGATGACCACGGGATGCATTCCGTGACATGACCATTTTCAGTGACATACCACAGGCATGCATTGCAACATGGCCACGGGCATTTCGCGTAACATGACCATGGGCAGCATTTAGTAACATGACCTCGGCAGCATTTGTAATATGGCCACGGGCATGCATTTCATGACATGGGACAGGCATGCATTTCAACATGGCCACAGGCAGCATTTCATGACATGGCCACGGGCATGCATTTTGTAACCTGGCCACTGGCAGCATTTCCTGACATGTCAAGGGCAGCATTTTGTGACATGGCCACAGGCAGCATTTTTGAAATTGACGGGTATGGCCACGAGCCATGCATTTCAGACATGCCACGGGCATGCATTCCGGGACATGGCCACGGGCATGCATTCCAGGCGACATGGCCATGGCATGCATTCCATGACATGGCCACAGGCATGCATTTATGACATGGCCACCGGGCATGCATTTCGTTGATGCAATACGACCACGGGCAGGATTTCGTGACATGGCCACAAGCATGCATTCTGTGACATGGCCAGGGTGCATTCATTCCATGACATAACATGCCACGGCATGCATTCCGTGACATGGCCACGGGCATGCATTCCATGACATGGCCAGGGCATGCATTTTCGACATGACCATGGGCAGCATTTTGTAACATGACCATGGGCAGAATTTAGTAACATGACCACAGGCATGCATTTCATGACATTGTTATAGGCATGCATTCCATGACACTGGCCACTTTAAGCATTCGTGACATGACCAATGGGCAGCATTTTTGAACATGACCACGGGCATGCATTTCGTAACATGACCACAGGCATCATTTAATAACAACATGACCACGGCAGCATTTTTAACATGACCATAGGCAGCATTTCGTGAACGATGACAATGGCAGCATTTAGAAACATGACCATCGGCAGCATTTTGTAACATGACCATAGGCAGCATTTTAACGTGACATGGACCATAGGCAGGGATTTAGTAACATGGCAATGGATGCATTCCTGATATGGCCACAGGACATGTATTTCAAACATGGCCACCATAGGCAGAATTTAGTAACATGACCACGGGCAGCATTTCGTAACATGACCAGGGGCAGATTTTTGTAACATGACCATAGGCATGCATTTTGTGACATGGCCACCTTGCAGCATTTCGGTTCAATTATGGGGACACGGCAGAATTTTAGTGACATGGCCACGGGCATGTATTTCGTGAGATATGGCCACGGGCATGCATTCCATGAAAATGGCCACGGGCATGCATTTTGTGACATGGCCAGGTGCAGCATTTCAACATGACCACGGGCAGCATTTCGTGACATGGGCACGGGCATGCATTCCGTGACATGGCTACCATATTCATTTCGTAACATGACCATGGCATGCATTTCATGACATGGGTTACGGGCATGCATTCCGTGACATGGCCACGGGCATGCATTTCGTGACATGACCATGTGCCAATGCATGCATTTGTGACATGACCACGGGCAGAATTCTGTGACATGGCCATGGGCATTCATTCCGCAGACATGGCCACGGGCATGCATTCCGTGACACGGCCACGCATGCATTTCCATGACATGGGCAGCATTGCATTCCGACCATAGGGCATGCATTTTGTGACACGACCATGGGCATGCATTTAGTACATGACCATCGGCATGCATTCCGTGACATGGCAATCGGCATGCATTCCGTGACATGGCCACAGGCATTCATTCCCGTGACATGGCCACGGGCATGCATTCCGTGACATGGCCATGGGCAGCATTTCAACATGGCCACAGGCATCATTTCAACATGGCCACGGCAGCATTTCTTAACATGACCATCGGGCATTCATTTCATAACATGACAATGGGCAGCATTTAGTAACATGACCATGGGCAGCATTTCCGTAACATTACCATAGGGCAGCATTTAGTAACATGACCATGGGCAGCTTTTCGGCAACATGACCATAGGCAGCATTTAGTAACATGACCATGGGTAGCATTTCGTCACATGACCACGGGGCAGAATTTTGTAACATGACCATAGGCATGGAACGTAACCATGGGCAGCATTTCAAACATGACCAGGGCAGCATTTCGTGACATGGCCATCGGCATGCATTTATAACATGACCACGAGACAGCATTTCATGACATGGCCATCGGGCAGCATTTCGTGACATGGCCACGGGCATGCATTTCTTGACATGACCATGGGCAGCATTTCCATGAACATGACCACGGGCATGAATTTTGTGACATGACCATCATGCAATTTCGTGACATGACCACGGGCAGCATTTTGTGATATGGCCAGGGCAGCATTTCGCAATATGGCCACGGGCATGCATTTCATGACATGGCCACGGGCATGCATTTCATGACATGGCCACGGGCATGCATTTCGTGACATGGCCACGGGCACGCATTTTGTGACATGGCCATGTGCAGCATTTTGTGACATGTCCACGAGCATGCATTTCGTGACATGGCTACGGGCATGCATTCCGTAACATGGCCATAGGCATACATTCCGTGACATGGCCACGGGCATGCATTTTATGCCACATGGCCATGCGTGCATTCGCGATTCCGTACACCAAGGCATGCATTTCGTTACATGACCATGGCATGCAGCATTCCGTGATATTTCGTGACATGGCCATAGGCATTCCGTGACATGGCCACAGGCATGCATTCCGCGACATGGCCACGGGCATGCATTCCGTGACATGGCCACGCGCATGCATTTCGTGACATGGGATGGGGAGCATTTTGACATGACCACGGGCATGCATTTCGTGACATGGCCACGGGCATGCATTCCGATAATGGCACGGGCATTTTCGTAACCATGGGCATGCATTTCGTGACATGCCCATGGGCAGCATTTCGTACATGACCAAAGGCAGGCATTTTTGTATACATGACAACTGGCATGCATTCCGTGTACACCACGGCACATTTCGCAGGCATTCCATGCCCATGACACGGCCACGGGCAGCATTTCGCGGACATGGGCCACGGGCAGCATTTCCACGTGACATGACCATGGGCAGCATTTTGTAACGTGACCACAGGCAGCATTTCGTAACATGGCCATGGGCAGCATTTAGTAACATGACCATTGGCAGCATTTCAGTAACATGATCACGGGCAGCATTTAGTAACATGACCATCGGCAGCATTTTTGTAACATGACCATAGGCAGCATTTTGTAACATGACCATGGGGGGCAGAATTTTCTAACATGACCACGGGCAGCATTTCATGACATGGCCATAGGCCAGGATTTTCGTGACATGGCCATGGGCATGCATTTCAACATGGCCAGGGGCATTCCAACATGACCATGGGCATTTTTAACAATTACCGGGCTGCATTTTGGACATGGCAGCATTTGCATTCCGTGACATGGCCATCGGGCATGCATTTCGTGACATGGCCACGGGCATGCATTTGTGACATGGCCACAGGCATGCATTTCGTGACATGACCACAGGCATGCATTTCGTGACATGGCCATGGGCATGCATTCCATGACATGACCACAGGCATGCATTTCGTGACATGGCCAAGGCGGCAGCATTTGGGCAACATGACCACATGGCAGCATTTCGTGACGTGACCACGGGCAGCATTTTGTGATATGGCCACGGCAGCATTTCAATGACATGGGCAGCATTGCAACATGACAATGGACAGCATTTCGGACATGACCATCGGCAGCATTTCGTAACATGGCCACGGGCATGCATTTCCAACATGGCCATGGGCAGCATTTTGTGACATGACCACGGGCATGCATTTCGTAATATGGCCAGGGCAGGATTTAGTAACATGACCACAGGCATGCATTTAATAATATGGCCATGGGCAGCATTCCATGACATGGCTACCGGGCATGCATTTAGTGACATGACCACGGGCATGCATTCCGTGACGTGGCCAAGGGCAGCATTTCGTACATGACCACGGGCAGCATTTTTGTGACATGGCCACAGGCAGCATTCAGTGACATGGCCACAGGCAGCATTTCGGTGACATGGCCACGGGCAGCATTTTTTGTGACATGGCCACCGGCAGCATTTCGTGACATGGCCACGGGCATGCATTTCATGACATGACCATGCATGGCCACGGGCATGCATTTCATGACATGACCACGGGCAGCATTTGATATGGCACATGGCCACAATAAGAATTTATTACATGGCCACGGGCATGTATTCCGTGACATGGCCACGGGCATGTATTCCACATGACCACGGGCATGCATTTCGTGACATGGCCATGGGCAGCATTTCGTGACATGGCCACGGGCATGCATTTTGGTGACATGGCCATAGGCATGCATTTCGTGACATGGCCCACGGGCATGCATTCCGTAACATGACCACGGGCATGCATTTTTGTAACATGACCATAGGCAGCATTTCGTGACATGACCACGGGCATGCATTTTGTGACATGACCACGGGCAGCATTTTGAACATGGGCCATAGGCATTTTCGTGAACATGACCACGGGCAGCATTTCGTGACATACGGCCATAGGCATGCATTTCGTGACATGGCCACGGGCATGCATTTCGTGACATGGCCACGGGCATGCATTTTGTGACATGGCCATGAATGCATTTGTGACATGGCCACGGGCATGCATTTCGTGACATGACCATGGGCATGCATTTTGGTGATATGGCCACGGGCATGCATTCCGTGACATGGCCACGGGCATGTATTCCGTGACATGACCACAGGCATGCATTTTGGTGACATGGCCACGGGCATGCATTCCGTTACATGACCACGGGCACGCATTCTGTGACATGGCCACGGCATTCATTCCGAACATAGCCACGGGCATGCATTCCGTGACATGGCCACATGGCATGCATTTCATGACAATGGGCATGCATTTCGTGACATGACCACGGGCATGCATTTTTGACATGGGCAACGGGCATTGCATTTCCGTGACATGACAATGGGCAGCATTTTATTCATGGCCACAGTCAGCATTCGTGATATGGCCATAGGCAGCATTTTGTGATATGGCCATGGGCAGCATTGCAACGACCATGGGCATCATTTCATAACATGATCACGGGCATGCATTTTGTGACCATAGGCAACCACATGACAATGAATTTTAGTAACATGACCATCGGGCAGTTTTCGTAACATTACCATAGGCAGCATTTCGTAACATGACCATGGGCAGCATTTTCGTAACATGACCATAGGCAGCATTTAGTAACATGACCATGGGCAGCATTTCGTCACATGACCACGGTCAGCATTTTGTGATGACCATAGGCAGAATTTTAACATGACCATTGGCAGCATTTTATATGAATATGACCAGGGGCAGCATTTTCATGACATGACCACGGGCTGCATTTTGTAACATGACCACAGGCGGCAGCATTTTGTAACATGACCACGGGCATGCATTTTCGTGACATGGCCACGGGCAGCATTTCGTGACATGACCACGGGCATTTTGTGACATGGCCACGGCATGCATTCGAAACATGGCCACAAGGCATGCATTACGTGACATGGCCACGGGCATGTATTTCATGACATGACCACGGGCATGCATTTCGTGACATGGCCAGGCATGCATTCTGTGACATGAACACGGGCATTCATTCCGTGACATGACCACGGGCATGCATTCCGTGACATGGCCACATGCATGCATTTTGTGACATGACATGGGCAGCATTTTGGAATACATGACCATGGGCAGCATTTTGTAACATGACCATGGGCAGAATTTAGTAACATGACCATCGGCAGCATTTCGTAACATTACCATAGGCAGTATTTCGTAACATGACTATTGGCAGCATTTCATAACGACCATAGGCAGCATTTAGCAACATGACCATGGGCAGCATTTCGTAACATGACCACGGGCAGAATTTCGTAACATGACCATTGGCAGCATTTAATAACATGACCATGGGCAGCATTTAGTAACATGACCATGGGCAGCATTTTGTAACATGACCATATAGGCTGCATTTAGTAACATGACCACAGGCAGCATTTCGTAACATGACCACAGGCAGCATTTTATAACATGACCAGGGCAGCAATTTAGTAACGGACCACGGGCAGCATTTCGTGACATGGCCATGGGCATGCATTTCTCATGATATGGCCACGGGCAGCATTTAAAATATGACCATGGGCAGCATTTAATATGACCATGGGCAGCATTTCGCAACATGACCATGGGCAGAATTTAGTAACATGACCACTGGCATGCATTCCGTGACATGACCACGGGCAGCATTCTGTGACACTGCCACAGGGCAGCTTCTCGTGACATGGCCACGGGCAGCATTTCGTGACATGGCCATGGGCAGCATTTCATAACGTGACCACAGGCAGCATTTCATAACGTGATCACGGGCAGCATTTCGTAACATGACCATAGGCAGCATTTCATAACATGACAATGGACAGCATTTAGTAACATGACTATCGGCAGCATTTCGTAATATTAACCATTTTCACCATGACCATGGGCAGCTTTTGTAACATGACCATAGGCAGCATTTCGTAACATGACCATGGGCAGCCTTAAGTAATATGACCATAGGCAGCATTTCGTAACATGACCACGGGCAGCATTTAGTAACATGACCATGAGTAGCATTTCGTAACATGACCATAGGCAATATTTCGTAAAAAGACTGTGGGCACAATATAGTAACATGACCATAGGCAACATTTTGTAACAAGACCATGGGCTGAATTTAGTAACATAACCATGGGCAGAATTTAGTAACATGACCATGGGCAGTATTTCATAACATGGGTAGCATTTCGTAACATGACCATAGGCAGCATTTAGTAACATGACCATGGGCATGCAATTTGGTAACATGACCATCGGCATGAATTTAGTAACATGACCACTGGCAGCATTTCGTGACATGACCACAGGCAGCATTTTGTAACGTGACCATGGACAGCATTTCAGACATGACCATGGGCAGCACATGGCCAACGGCATGACTAGGGGCAGGCCATTTCGTGAACGCAGACCACAGGCAACATTTAAATAACGTGATTACGGGCACGGCATTTCCTGACATGGACAATAGGCACTATTTAGTAACATGACCATGGGCAGCATTTAATAACATGGCCACGGGCAGCATTTTGTAACATGGCCATGGGAATGCATTTCGTGACATGACCACGGCAGCATTTCACATGACCACGGCAGCATTTCGTGACATGGCCACGGGCAGCATTTCGAGACATGACCACTGGCAGCATTCAGTAACATGACCACGGGCAGCATTCCGTAACATGACCATGGGCAGTTTTGTGACATGGCCACGGGCAGCATTTTGTGATATTCACCAATGGGGAGCATTTCATGACACGGCCACGGGCAGCATTTCGTGACATACCACGGGCATTTTCGTGAAATGGCCACGGGTATGCATTTTGCCATGGCAAATCGCAGCATTTTGTGACATGACCACGGGCATTTCTTGACATGACCACGGGTATGCATTTTGTAACATGGCCATAGGCATGCATTTCATGACATGACCACGGGCATGCATTTTTGACATGGCCAGGGCAGCATTTTGCGACATGGCCACGGGCATGCATTTCAGTGACGGACCACGGGCATGCATTTTACATGGTCACAAGCATGCATTTTGTGACATGACCACGGGGATGCATTTCGTGACATGGCCACGGGCAGCATTTAATGACATGCACATATGGCATATTTTCGTGGCATGGCCACAGGCATGCATTTCATGACATGGCCACGGGCATGCATTTTAACATGACCATGGGCATGATTTAAAACATAGGCCACGGGCAGCATTTTGTAACATGGCCACTGGAATGCATTTAGTAACATGACCACGGGCATGCATTTCTTTACATGACCACGGGCATACCGGCATGTATTTATTTCGCGATATGACCATAGGCGGCATTACGTAACATGACCATGGGCAGCATTTTGTAACATGACCACGGCAGCATTTCGAAACATGACCATAGGGAATTTCGTCAACATGACCATAGGCAGCATTTCGTAACATGACAATGGACAGCATTTAGTAACATGACCATGGGCAGCACTTAATAACATGACCAAAGGTAGCATTTCGTACCATGACCATAGCCAGCATTTTGTAACATGACCATGGGCAGCATTTAGAAACATGACCATAGGTGGAATTTAGTAACATGACCATAGGCAGCTTTTCGTTACATTACCATAGGCAGCATTTAGTAACAAGACCATGGGCTGAATTTAGTAACATAACCATGGGCAGCATTTAGTAACATGACCAAGGGCAGCATTTTTAACATAACATGGGCAGCATTTTGTGTAACATGACCATGGGCAGCATTTAGTAACATGACCATGGGCAGCATTTTGGTAACATGACCACAGGCATGAATTTAGTAACATGACCACTGGCAGCATTTCGTAACGTGACCACGGGCAGCATTTTGTATCATGACCACGGACAGCATTTAACATGACTATGGGCAGCATTTCGTAACATGACTAGGGGCAGCATTTTGGAACATGACCACAGGCAACATTTCGTGAACATGAGCATGGTCAGCATTTCGCGACATGACAATAGGCAGCATTTCGTAACATGACCATGGGCAGCATTTCGTGACATGACCATAGGCAGTATTTAGTAACATGGCGATGGGCAGCATTTAATAACATGGGGCATGCATTCCGTGACATGGCCACAGGCATGCATTTATCCGCATGACCACGGGCATGCATTTCGTGACATGGCCAAGGCAGGATTTCGTGACATGTCCACAGGCATGCATTCTGTGACATGGCCAAGGTCTTGCATTCCATGACATGGCCAGGGCATGCATTCCGTGACGTGGCCACGGGCATGCATTCCATGACATGGCCATTTCATGCATTTCGTGACATGACCACGGGCGGCATTTTTGTGATATGGCCACAGGCAGCATTTCGTGACATGGCCACGGGCATGCATTTCGTGACATGGCCACGGGCAGCATTTCGCGGCAGACACGGCCATAGGGCAGCATTTGAAACATTGGCCACGGGCATGCATTTCTTAAATGGCCAGGGGCATGCATTCCGTGATATGGCCACCGGCATGCAATTCGTGACATGGGCACGGACATGCATTTCTTGACATGGCCACGGGCATGCATTTCGTGATTACCGGGCATGCATTTTGTGACATGGCCATGGGCATGCACTTTGTGACATGGCCACGACATGCATTCCGTGACATGGCCACAGGCATGCATTCCGTGACATGACCATGGGCATGCATTCCATGACATGGCCACGTGCATGCATTCCGCGAACATGGCCAAGGGCATGCATTTCGTTACAACCATGGGCATGCATTTCGTTCATGATATGGCCACGGGCATGCATTCCGTGACATGGCCACGGGCATTCATTCCGTGACCATGGCCACGGGCATTTCCGTGACATGGCCATGCATGCATTTCGTGATACGACCATGGGCAGCATTTCGTGACATGGCCTCGGCAGCATTTCGTAACATGGCCACGGGCATTCATTTCGTGACATGGCCACGGGCATACATTTCGTAACATGGGCAGCATTTCGTAACATGACCATGGGCAGCATTTCGTAACATGACCATGGGCAGAATTTTGTAGCATGACCACTGGCATGCATTCCGTGACATGACAACGGGCAGCATTCTGTGTCACTGCCACAGGCAGCTTCTCGTGACATGGCCACGGGCAGCATTTCGTGACATGGCCATGGGCAGCATTTCATAACGTGACCACAGGCAGCATTTCGTAACGTGATCACGGGCAGCATTTTGTAACATGACCATAAGCAGCATTTCATAACATGACAATTGACAGCATTTAGTAACATGACTATCGGCAGCATTTCGTATCATTACCATAGGCAGCATTTCGTAACATGACCATGGGCAGCTTTTCGTAACATGACCACGGGCAGCATTTCATAACATGACCAGGGGCAGCATTTCGTAGTATGACCACGGGCTGCATTTTGTAACATGGCCACGGGCATGCATTCCGTGACATGGCCACGGGCATGCATTCCGTGACATGGCCACGGGCATGCATTCCAAGACATGGCCACGTGCATGCATTTCGTGGCATGACCATGGGCAGCATTTCGTGACATGGCCTCGGGCAGCATTTCGTGACATGGCCACGGGCATGCATTTCGTGACATGGCCACAGGCATGCATTTCGTGACATGGGCAGCATTTCGTAACTTGACCATGGGCAGCATTTCGTAACATGACCATGGGCAGAATTTTGTAGCATGACCACGGGCAGCATTTCGTAACATGGCCACGGGCATCATTTCGTAACATGACCATAATCAGCATTTCGTAACATGACCATGGGCAGCTTTTCGTAACATGACCATAGGAAGCATTTAGTAACATGACCATGGGCAGCATTTCGTGACATGACCAGGGGCAGCATTTTGTAATATGACCACGGGCTGCATTTTATAACATGACACAGGCAGCATTTTGTAACATGACCACATGCAGCATTTTCTAACGTGACCAGGGGCAGCATTTCCTAACGTGACCACAGGCAGAATTTCGTAACATGGCCACTTGCTGCATTTTGTGACATGGTCACTGGCATGCATTTTGTGACACGGCCACGGGCATGCATTTCGTTACATGGCCACGGGCAGCATATCGTAATATGACCACGGGCTGCATTTTGTAACATGACCACAGGCAGCATTTCGTAACATGACCACAGGCAGCATTTTGTAACGTGACCAGGGGCAGCATTTCGTAACGTGACCACGGGCAGAATATCGTAAGATGGCCACTTGCAGCATTTTGTGACATTGACATGTTCATGCATTTCATTACATGACCACGGGAAGCATTTAGTAACGTCACCATGGGCAGCATTTTGTAACGTGACTAGGGGCAGCATTTCGCAATGTGACCACAGGCAGAATTTTGTAACATGGCCACAGGCAGCATTTTGTGACATGGCCAGGGCATGCATTTCGTGACATGGCCACGGGCATGCATTCCATGACATGGCCACGGGCATGCATTCCGTGACATGGCCAAGGGCATGTATTTCATTACATGACCACGGGCATGCATTCCGTGACATGGCCACGGGCATGCATTTCGTGACATGGCCACGGATAGCATTCCTTGACATGGCCACGGGCATGCATTTCATGACATGGCAAGGCGCAGCATTTCGTGACATGGCCACAAGAATGCATTTCTTGACATGGCCATGGGTATGCATTCCCTGACATGGCCACGGGCATGCATTCCGTTACATGGCCACGGGCATGCATTTCGTGACATGACCACAGGCATGCATTTCGTGACATGGCCACGGGCAGGATTTCGTGACATGTCCAAAGGCATGCATTCCGTGACATGGCCAAGGGCATGCATTCCGTGACATGGCCACGGGCATGCATTCCATGACATGGCCACGGGCATGCATTTCGTGACATGGCAAGGCGCAGCATTTCGTGACATGACCACGGGCAGCATTTTGTGATATGGCCACGGGCAGCATTTTGTGATATGGCCACGGGCAGCATTTCGTGACATGGCCACGGGCATGCAATTCGCGACATGGCCACGGGCATGCATTTTCGTGACATATTAATGGGCATGCATTTCGTGACATGGCCACGAGCATGCATTTCGGTGATACGGGCACGGGCATGCATTCCGTGACATTTTGGCCATCGGCATGCATTCCGTGGGTGACGGGCCACGGGCATGCATTCCATGACATGGCCACGGGCATGCATTCCGTGACATGGCCAAGGGCATGCATTTCGTTACATGACCACGGGCATGCATTCCGTGTCATGGCCACGGGCATGCATTCTGTGACATGGCCACGGGCATTCATTCCGTGACATAGCCACGGGCATGCATTCCGTGACATGGCCACATGCATGCATTTCATGACATGGGCAGCATTTCGTAACATGACCATGGGCAGCATTTTGTAACATGACCATGGGCAGAATTTAGTAACATGACTATCGGCAGCATTTCGTAACATTACCATAGGCAGTATTTCGTAACATGACTATGGGCAGCTTTTCGTAACATGACCATAGGCAGCATTTAGTAACATGACCATGGGCAGCATTTCGTCACATGACCATGGGCAGAATTTTGTAACATGACCATTGGCAGAATTTCGTAACGTGACCATGGGCAGCATTTCGTAACATGACCAGGGGCAGCATTTTGTAATATGACCACGGGCTGCATTTTATAACATGACCACAGGCAGCATTTCGTAACATGACCACAGGCAGCATTTTGTAACGTGACCAGGGGCAGCATTTCGTAACGTGACCACGGGCAGCATTTCGTGACATGGCCACGGGCATGCATTTCGTGACATGGCCACGGGCATGCATTTTGTGACATGGGCAGCATTTCGTAACATGACCATGGGCAGCATTTCGTAACATGACCATGGGCAGAATTTTGTAGCATGACCACTGGCATGCATTCCGTGACATGACAACGGGCAGCATTCTGTGACACTGCCACAGGCAGCTTCTTGTGACATGGCCACGGGCAGCATTTCGTGACATGGCCATGGGCAGCATTTCATAACGTGACCACAGGCAGCATTTCGTAACGTGATCACGGGCAGCATTTCGTAACATGACCATAGGCAGCATTTCATAACATGACAATGGACAGCATTTAGTAACATGACTATCGGCAGCATTTCGTAATATTACCATAGGCAGCATTTCGTAACATGACCATGGGCAGCTTTTCGTAACATGACCATAGGCAGCATTTCGTAACATGACCATGGGCAGCCTTAAGTAATATGACCATAGGCAGCATTTCGTAACATGACCACGGGCAGCATTTATTAACATGACCATGAGTAACATTTCGTAACATGACCATAGGCAATATTTCGTAAAAAGACTGTGGGCACAATTTAGTAACATGACTATCGGCAGCATTTCGTAATATTACCATAGGCAGCATTTCGTAACATGACCATGGGCAGCTTTTCGTAACATGACCATAGGCAGCATTTCGTAACATGACCATGGGCAGCCTTAAGTAATATGACCATAGGCAACATTTTGTAACAAGACCATGGGCTGAATTTAGTAACATAACCATGGGCAGAATTTAGTAACTTGACCATGGGCAGTATTTCATAACATGGGCAGCATTTCGTAACATGACCATAGGCAGCATTTAGTAACATGACCATGGGCGCAATTTGGTAACATGACCATCGGCGGAATTTAGTAACATGACCACTGGCAGCATTTCGTAACGTGACCACAGGCAGCATTTTGTAACGTGACCATGGACAGCATTTCATAACGTGACTATGGGCAGCATTTCGTAACGTGACTAGGGGCAGCATTTCGTAACGTGACCACAGGCAACATTTCGTAACGTGAGCACGGGCAGCATTTCCTTCCATGACAATAGGCAGTATTTAGTAACATGACGATGGGCAGCATTTAATAACATGGCCACGAGCAGCATTTTGTAACATGGCCACGGGAATGCATTTCGTGACATGACCACGGGCAGCATCACGTAACATGACCACGGGCAGCATTTCGTAACATGGCCACGAGCAGCATTTCGTAACATGACCACTGGCAGCATTCAGTAACATGATCACGGGCAGCATTCAGTAACATGACCATGGGCAGCATTTTGTGACATGGCCACGGGCAGCATTTCGTGACATGGCTACGGGCAGCATTTCATGACATGGCCACGGGTAGCATTTCGTGACATGGCCACGGGTAGCATTTCGTGAAATGGCCACGGGCATGCATTTCGTGACATGGCAAGGCGCAGCATTTTGTGACATGGCCACGAGAATGCATTTCTTGACATGGCCACGGGTATGCATTCCGTGACATGGCCACGGGCATGCATTTCATGACATGACCACGGGCATGCATTTTGTGACATGGCCAGGGGCAGCATTTCGAGACATGTCCACGGGCATGCATTTCGTGACATGGCCACGGGCATGCATTTCTTGACATGGTCACAAGCATGCATTTTGTGACATGACCACGGGGATGCATTTCGTGACATGGCCACGGGCAGCATTTCGTGACATGCACACGGGCATATATTTCGTGGCATGGCCACAGGCATGCATTTCATGACATGGCCACGGGCATGCATTCCGTGACATGGCCATGGGCATGATTTAATTACATAGGCCACGGGCAGCATTTTGTAACATGGCCACTGGAATGCATCTCGTGACATGACCACGGGCATGCATTTCTTTACATTGTCACTGGCATGCATCTCGTGACATGACCACAGGCAGCATTACATAACATGACCATGGGCAGCACTTAATAACATGACCATGGGCAGCATTTCGTAACATGACCATGGGCAGCACTTAATAACATGACCAAAGGTAGCATTTCGTAACATGACCATAGCCAGCATTTTGTAACATGACCATGGGCAGCATTTAGAAACATGACCATAGGTGGAATTTAGTAACATGACCATAGGCAGCTTTTCGTTACATTACCATAGGCAGCATTTAGTAACAAGACCATGGGATGAATTTAGTAACATAAACATGGGCAGAATTTAGTAACATGACCATGGGCAGTATTTCATGACATGGGCAGCATTTCGTAACATGACCATAGGCAGCATTTAGTAACATGACCATGGGCGCAATTTGGTAACATGACCATCGGAGGAATTTAGTAACATGACCACTGGCAGCATTTCGTAACGTGACCACGGGCAGCATTTCGTAACGTGACCACGGACAGCATTTCGTAACGTGACTACGGGCAGCATTTAAATAACGTGACTAGGGGCGGCATTTTAAACGCGACCACAGGCAACATTTCGTAACGTGAGCACGGGCAGCATTTCCTAACGTGACAATAGGCAGCATTTCGTAACATGACAATGGGCAGCATTTCGTAACATGACCATAGGCAGTATTTAGTAACATGACGATGGGCAGCATTTAATAAAATGGCCATGGGCAGCATTTTGTAACATGGCCACGAATGCATTTAAAACACGACCACGGGCAGCATTATGTAACATGACCACGGGCAGCATATCGTAACATGGCAATGGGCAGCATATCGTAACATGACCACTGGCAGCATTCAGTAACATGATCACGGGCAGCATTCAGTAACATGACCATGGGCAGCATTTTGTGACATGGCCACGGGCAGCATTTCCTGACATGGCTACGGGCAGCATTTCATAACATTGCCACGGGTAGCATTTCGTGACATGGCCACGGGTAGCATTTTGTGAAATCGCCACGGGCATGCATTTCGTGACATGGCAAGGCGCAGCATTTTGTGACATGGCCACGAGAATGCATTTCTTGACATGGCCACGGGTATGCATTCCGTGACATGGCCACGAGCATGCATTTCGTGACATGACCACGGGCATGCATTTTGTGAAATGGCCAGGGGCAGCATTTTGAGACATGTCCACGGGCATGCATTCCGTGACATGGCCACGGGCATGCATTCCGTGAAATGGCCCCAGGCATGCATTTCATGACATGACCACAGGCAGCATTTTGTGATATGGCCATGGGCAGCATTTCGTGACATGGCCACGGGCATGCATTCCATGACATGGCCACGGGCATGCATTCCATGAAATGGCCCCAGGCATGCATTTCATGACATGACCACAGGCAGCATTTTGTGATATGGCCATGGGCAGTATTTCGTGACATGGCCACGGGCATGCATGTCTTGACATGGCCACGGGCACGCATTTCGTGACATTGCCAGGGGCATGCATTTCGTGACATGGCCACGGGCATGTATTTCGTGACATGGGCAGCATTTCGTAACATGACCATGAGCAACATTTCGTAACATGACCATGGGCAGAATTTTGTAACATGACCACTGGCATGCATTCTGTGACATGACAACGGGCAGCATTCCGTGACATTGCCACAGGACGCTTTTCGACATGGCCACGGGCAGCATTTCGTCACATGGCCATGGGCAGCATTTTATAACGTGACCACGGGCAGAATTTCGTAACGTGATCACGGGCAGCATTTTGTAACATGACCATAGGCAGCATTTCGTAACATGACAATGGACAGCATTTCGTAACATGACCATAATCAGCATTTCGTAACATTACTATAGGCAGCATGTCGTAACATGACCATGGGCAGATTTTCGTAACATGACCATAGGCAGCATTTAATAACATGACCATGGGCAGCATTTCGTCACATGACCACGGGCAGAATTTTGTAACATGACCATAGGCAGAATTTCGTAACGTGACCATGGGCAGCATTTCGTAACATGACCAGGGGCAGCATTTCGTAATATGACAACAAGCTGCATTTTGTAACATGACCACAGGCAGCATTCCGTGACATAGCCACAGGCATGCATTCAGTGACATGGCCACGGGCATGCATTTCTTGACATGGTCACAAGCATGCATTTTGTGACATGACCACGGGGATGCATTTCGTGACATGGCCACGGGCAGCATTTCGTGACATGGCCACAGGCATTTATTTTGTGGCATGGCCACAGGCAGCATTTTGAGACATGGCCTCAGACATGCATTTTGTGACATGGCCACGGGCAGCATTTCGTAACATGGCCACGGTCATGCATTTCGTGACATGGCCACGGGCATGCATGTCGTGACATGGCCACGGGCATGCATTTCTTGACATGGTCACAAGCATGCATTTTGTGACATGACCACGGGGATGCATTTCGTGACATGGCCACGGGCAGCATTTCGTGACATGGCCACGGGCATATATTTCGTGGCATGGCCACAGGCATGCTTTCCGTGACATGGCCATGGGCATGATTTAATTACATAGTCCACTTGCAGCATTTTGTAACATGGCCACGGGAATGCATTTCGTGACATGACCACGGGCATGCATTTCTTTACATTGCCACGGGCATTCATTTTGTGACATGACCATAGGCAGCATTACGTAACATGACCACGGGCAGCATTACGTAACATGACCATGGGCAGCACTTAATAACATGACCATGGGCGGAATTTAGTAACATGACCATAGGCAGCTTTTCGCCTCATTACCATAGGCAGCATTTAGTAACAAGACCATGGGCTGAATTTAGTAACATAACCATGGGCAGAATTTAGTAACATGAACATGGGCAGTATTTCATAACATGGGCAGCATTTCGTAACATGACCATAGGCAGCATTTAGTAACATGACCATGGGCGCAATTTGGTAACATAAATATCGGCGGAATTTAGTAACATGACCACTGGCAGCATTTCGTAACATGACCACGGGCAGCATTTCATAACGTGACCACGGGCAGCATTTCGTAACATGACCACTGGCAGCATTTCATAACGTGACCACGGGCAGCATTTAAATAATGTGACCCCGGACAGCATTTAAATGGAACGTGACTACGGGCAGCATTTAACGTGACTAGGGGCAGCATTTAAATGACGAACGTGACCACAGGCAACATTTAAATAAGTAACGTGAACCGCACGGGGCAGCATTTCCTAACGTGACAATAGGCAGCATTTGAAACATGACAATGGGCAGCATTTCGTAACATGACCATAGGCACTATTTAGTAACATGACGATGGGCAGCATTTAATAAAATGGCCATGGGCAGCATTTTGTAACATGGCCACGGGAATGCATTTCGTGACATGACCACGGGCAGCATTACGTAACATGACCACGGGCAGCATATCGTAACATGGCAATGGGCAGCATATCGTAACATGACCACTGGCAGCATTCAGTAACATGATCACGGGCAGCATTCAGTAACATGACCATGGGCAGCATTTTGTGACATGGCCTCGGGCAGCATTTCGTGACATGGCTACGGGCAGCATTTCATAACATTGCCACGGGTAGCATTTCGTGACATGGCCACGGGTAGCATTTTGTGAAATCGCCACGGGCATGCATTTCGTGACATGGCAAGGCGCAGCATTTTGTGACATGGCCACGAGAATGCATTTCTTGACATGGCCACGGGTATGCATTCCGTGACATGACCACGGGCATGCATTTTGTGACATGGCCAGGGGCAGCATTTTGAGACATGTCCACGGGCATGCATTCCGTGACATGGCCACGGGCATGCATTCTGTGAAATGGCCCCAGGCATGCATTTCATGACATGACCACAGGCAGCATTTTGTGATATGGCCATGGGCAGCATTTACGACATGGCCACGGGCATGCATTCCATGACATGGCCACGGCCATGCATTCCATGAAATGGCCCCAGGCATGCATTTCATGACATGACCACAGGCAGCATTTTGTGATATGGCCATGGGCAGTATTTCGTGACATGGCCACGGGCATGCATGTCTTGACATGGCCACGGGCACGCATTTCGTGACATTGCCACGGCATGCATTTCGTGACATGGCCACGGGCATGTATTTCGTGACATGGGCAGCATTTCGTAACATGACCATGGGCAACATTTCGTAACATGACCATGGGCAGAATTTTGTAACATGACCACTGGCATGCATTCTGTGACATGACAACGGGCAGCATTCCGTGACATTGCCACAGGCAGCTTTTCGTGACATGGCCACGGGCAGCATTTCGTCACATGGCCATGGGCAGCATTTTATAACGTGACCACGGGCAGCATTTCGTAACGTGATCACGGGCAGCATTTCGTAACATGACCATAGGCAGCATTTCATAACATGACAATGGACAGCATTTAGTAACATGACTATCGGCAGCATTTCGTAACATGACCATAGGCAGCATTTCGTAACATGACAATGGACAGCATTTCGTAACATGACCATAATCAGCATTTCGTAACATTACTATAGGCAGCATGTCGTAACATGACCATGGGCAGATTTTCGTAACATGACCATAGGCAGCATTTAATAACATGACCATGGGCAGCATTTCGTCACATGACCACGGGCAGAATTTTGTAACATGACCATAGGCAGAATTTCGTAACATGACCAGGGGCAGCATTTCGTAATATGACAACAAGCTGCATTTTGTAACATGACCACAGGCAGCATTCCGTGACATAGCCACAGGCATGCATTCAGTGACATGGCCACGGGCATGCATTTCTTGACATCGTCACAAGCATGCATTTTGTGACATGACCACGGGGATGCATTTCGTGACATGGCCACGGGCAGCATTTCGTGACATGGCCACAGGCATTTATTTCGTGGCATGGCCACAGGCAGCATTTTGAGACATGGCCTCAGACATGCATTTTGTGATATGGCCACGGGCAGCATTTAAAATACATGCCCGCGGTCATGCATTTCGTGACGACATATTACGGGCATGCATGTCGTGACATGGCCACGACATGCATTTCTTGACATGGTCACAAGCATGCATTTTTTCAGTGACATGACCATGGGGATGCATTTTCGTGACATGGCCACGGGCAGCATTTCGTGACATGGCCACGGGCATATATTTCGTGGCATGGCCACAGGCATGCATTTCATGACATGGCCACGGGCATGCTTTCCGTGACATGGCCATGGGCATGATTTAATTACATAGTAGACTTGCAGCATTTTGTAACATGGCCACGGGAATGCATTTCGTGACATGACCACGGGCATGCATTTCTTTACATTGCCACGGGCATTCATTTTGTGACATGACCATAGGCAGCATTACGTAACATGACCACGGGCAGCATTACGTAACATGACCATGGGCAGCACTTAATAACATGACCATGGGCGGAATTTAGTAACATGACCATAGGCAGCTTTTCGCTACATTACCATAGGCAGCATTTAGTAACAAGACCATGGGCTGAATTTAGTAACATAACCATGGGCAGAATTTAGTAACATGAACATGGGCAGTATTTCATAACATGGGCAGCATTTCGTAACATGACCATAGGCAGCATTTAGTAACATGACCATGGGCTTGGTAACATAAATTTCGGGAATTTAGTAACATGACCACTGGCAGCATTTAAGTAACATGACCACGGGCAGCATTTAAATAACGTGACCACGGACAGCATTTCGTAACGTGACTACGGGCAGCATTTCATAACGTGACTAGGGGCAGCATTTCGTAACGTGACCACAGGCAACATTTAAATAACGTGAGCACGGGCAGCATTTCCTAACGTGACAATAGGCAGCATTTCGTAACATGACAATGGGCAGCATTTCGTAACATGACCATAGGCAGTATTTAGTAACATGACGATGGGCAGCATTTAATAACATGGCCACGGGCAGCATTTTGTAACATGGCCACGGGAATGCATTTCGTGACATGACCACGGGCAGCATTACGTAACATGACCACGGGCAGCATTTCGTAACATGGCCATGGGCAGCATTTCGTAACATGACCACTGGCAGCATTCAGTAACATGATCACGGGCAGCATTCAGTAACATGACCATGGGCAGCATTTTGTGACATGGCCACGGGCAGCATTTCGTGACATGGCTACGGGTAGCATTTCGTGACATGGCTCTGGGTAGCATTTCGTGACATGGCCACGGGTAGCATTTCGTGAAATGGCCACGGGCATGCATTTCGTGACATGGCAAGGCGCGGCGTTTCCGCGACATGGCCACGAGAATGCATTTCTTGACATGGCCACGGTATGCATTCCATGACATATTACGGGCATGCATTTCGTGTGACATGACCACGGGCATGCATTTTGTGACATGGCCAGGGGCAACATTTCGAGACATGTCCACGGGCATGCATTTAAATGACATGGCCCGCGGGCATGCATTTCGTGACATGGCCACGGGCACGGATTTCGTGACATGGCCACGGGCATGCATTTCGTGACATGTCCACGGGCATGTATTTCGTGACATGGGGAGCATTTCGTAAGATGACCACGGGCAGAATTTCGTAACATGGCCACTTGCTGCATTTTGTGACATGGTCACGGGCATGCATTTCGTTACATGGCCACGGGCAGCATTTCGTAATATGACCACGGGCTGCATTTTGTAACATGACCACAGGCAGCATTTTGTAACATGACCACAGGCAGCATTTTGTAACGTGACCAGGGCAGCATTTAACGTGACCACGGGCAGAATTTCGTAAGATGGCCACTTGCGGCATTTTGTGACATTGCCATGTTCATGCATTTCATTACATGACCACGGGCAGCATTTAATGCGTCACCATGGGCAGCATTTAAATAGAACGTGACTAGGGGCAGCATTCGCAATGTGACCACAGGCAGAATTTTGTAACATGGCCACAGGCAGAATTTCGTGACATGGCCAGGGCATGCATTTAAATGACATGGCCACGGGCATGCATTCCGTGACATGGCCACGGGCATGCACTCCGTGACATGGCCAAGGGCATGTATTTCATTACATGACCACGGGCATGCATTCCGTGACATGGCCACGGGCATGCATTCCGTGACATGGCCACGGGCATTCATTCCGTGACATTGCCACGGGCATTCATTCCATGACATTGCCACGGGCATGCATTCCGTGACATGCCCATGTGCATGCATTTCGTGATATGACCATGGGTAGCATTTCGTGACATGGCCACGGGCATGAAATTCGTGACATGACCATAGGCAGCATTATGTAACATGACCACGGGGAGCATTACGTAACATGACCACTGGCAGCATGCAGTAACATGAACACGGGCAGAATTTAGTAACATGACCATGGGCAGCATTTCATAAGAACATAAGAACATAAGAAAGTTTACAAACGAGAGGAGGCCATTCAGCCCATCTTGCTCGTTTGGTTGTTAGTAGCTTATTGATCCCAGAATCTCATCAAGCAGCTTCTTGAAGGATCCCAGGGTGTCAGCTTCAACAACATTACTGGGGAGTTGGTTCCAGACCCTCACAATTCTCTGTGTAAAAAAGTGCCTCCTATTTTCTGTTCTGAATGCCCCTTTATCTAATCTCCATTTATGACCCCTGGTCCTTTTTTTTTCTTTTTCAAGTCAAAGAAGTCCCCGGTTGACATTGTCTATACCTTTTAGGATTTTGAATGTTTGAATCAGATCGCCAGCGTAGTCTTCTTTGTTCAAGACTGAATAGATTCAATTCTTTTAGCCTGTCTGCATACGACATGCCTTTTAAACCGGGGATAATTCTGGTTGCTCTTCTTTGCACTCTTTCTAGAGCAGCAATATCCTTTTGTAACGAGGTGACCAGAACTGAACACAATATTCTAGGTGAGGTCTTACTAATGCATTGTAGAGTTTTAACATTACTTCCCTTGATTTAAATTCAACACTTCTCACAATATATCCAAGCATCTTGTTAGCCTTTTTTTTATAGCTTCCCCATTGTCTAGATGAAGACATTTCTGAGTCAATATAAACTCCTAGGTCTTTTCATAGTTCCTTCTTCAATTTCACTATCTCCCATATGATATTTATAATGAACATTTTTATTGCCCGCATGCAATACTTTACACTTTTCTCTATTAAATTTCATTTGCCATGTGTCTGCCCAATTTTGAATGCGGTCTAGATCATTTTGAATGACCTTTGCTGCTTCAACAGTGTCTGCCCTCCTCTTTTTGTGTCGCCTGCAAATTTAACGAGTTTGCTTACTATATCAGAGTCTAAATCATTAATGTAGATTAGGAATAGCAGAGGACCTAATACTGATCCCTGTGGTACACCACTGGTTACCTCACTCCATTTCGAGTTTCTCCTCTAATCAGTACTTTCTGTTTTCTACCTGTTAACCACTCCCTAATCCATGTGCATGCATTTCCTTGAATCCCTACTGCGTTCAGTTTGAGAATTAATCTTTTATGCGGGACTTTGTCAAAAGCTTTCTGGAAATCTAAATAGACCATGTCGTATGCTTTGCAGTTGTCCATTTTCAATGTTGCATCCTCAAAAAGTCAAGTAGGTTAGTTAGACATGATCTCCCTTTCCTAAAACCATGCTGGCTGTCACCCAGGATATTGTTACCATATAGGTAATTTTCCATTTTGGATCTTATTATAGTTTCCATAAGTTTACATATAATAGAAGTCAGGCTTATTGGTCTGTAGTTACCTGGTTCAGTTTTGTCTCCCTTTTGTGGATCGGTATTACGTTTGCTATTTTCCAGTCTGTTGGTACAACCCCTGTGTCAAGAGACTGTTGCATGATCTTGGTTAGCGGCTTGTAAATAACTTCTTTCATTTCTTTGAGTACTATTGGGAGGATCTCATCCGGCCCAGGGGATTGTTTATTTTAAGAGCTCCTAGTCCCTTTAACACTTCTGCCTCTGTTATGCTAAAGTTATTTAAAACTGGATAGGAACAGGTCGACATGTGGGGCATGTTGTCCGTGTCCTCCTTTGTAAAAATCTGTGAAAAGTAATCATTTAATATATTTGCTATTTTTTTTTTCTTCATCTATGATTTTGCCATTTGTGTCTCTTAGACATTTAACCTCCTCTTTGAATGTTCTCTTGCTGTTATAATATTGGAAAAACATTTTGGAATTGGTTTTAGCCCCTTAGCAATAATGATTTCTATCTCTCTCTTGGCCTTTCTAACTTCCTTTTTGACTTGTGTTTGCAGTTCCAAGTACTCTTTCTGTGTGCTTTGTTTTTGGTCCCTTTTAAACGCTCTGTAAAGTGCCTTTTTCGCTGAATATTTTTTTTAATTGATCTATTAAACCATTTTGGCCATTTTGTTTTAGATTTAGATTTGTCTACTTTTTTGGGATGTAATTGTTTTGTGCCTCTAGTACTACATTTTTAAAAACAGCCACCCTTTTTTCTGTGGATGTTTTCTCTATTTTACTCCAATCTACTTCTGTTAGTCTCCGTTTCATACCTTCATAGTTTGCTTTTCTAAAATTGTAAACCTTAGCTTTAGTCATTACTTTTGGGGTTTTAAAAAATATTTCAAATGAGACCATGTTGTGGTCTGAGTTTGCCAATGGCTCTCTGACCTCTGTTTTAGTTATTCTGTCTTCATTATTTGAAAAAGACTAAATCAAGGCATGCCTCCCCTCTAGTCGGTGCCTTGACAAATTGCGTTAAGGAAGCAGTCATTTGTCATTTCCACCATTTCAATTTCGTCCGTCGTGCCCCCCCATCGGGTTTTCCCATTTTATACAGGGAAGTTGAAATCCCCCATTAGTATGGCTTCTCCTTTTCTACACGCATTTCTAATATCATTGTACAACAGATTATTTTGCTCAGCGTCTGAATTTGGCGGTCTATAGCATGCTCCTATTATTATGCCCTTTGAATTTGTGTCCATTATTCTGACCCATATTGATTCTGCATTGTTTTCTTTGTCCTGATTTAACACCTGGGCTTCAAGGCTATTTCTTATGTATAGCGCCCCTCCGCCTCTTCTGTCCTGCCTGTCTTTCCTATACAGTGTGTACCCACTGATATTATATTAGCCTCCATCACTCTCGGACAACCAAGTTTCTGTAACACCTATCACATCGTAGTTACTTGTTAGTGCAGTAGCTTCAAGTTCTAACATTTTGTTTCTGAGACTTCTAGCATTAAGATAAATACATTTAATAGTGGTCTTACCTGAGTTGTTGCCCTTGTTTTGATGTAGTCTCCTTCTGTTTTTTTGTTTTCTCCCCCCTTTCTAGTTTAAATGCTTCTGTACCGCCTGAAGGATCCTTTCTCCAGTAGATTGGTTCCCTTTCTGTTTAAGTGCAGTCCGTCCCACCTGTATAGATAGTCCTTGTTGTAGAAAGTGCTCCAATGTTCAAGAAAGGTGAAGCCTTCCTGTGTGCACCATGATTTCAGCCATGCATTTTGATTTTGTATTTCCAGCTGTCCATATGGTCCTTTGCAAGGCGCCGGCAGTATCCCAGAAAATACCACAGTTTTGGTCTTGTCTTTTAATTTCCTTCCTAGCTCTCTGAATTTGTTCTGCAGGGATCTTGGCCTGTCTCTTCCAATGTTGTTTGTACCAATGTGGACGACTACTACCGGGTCATCTCCAGTTCGTTCTAGGAGCCTGTCCACGTTCTCAGTGATGTGCTTGACAGAGGCTCCTGGAAGGCAGCACACTGTTGTAGTAAGGGGGTCCAAACTGCGAACTGAACTTGCTGTGTTTTTTCAGTATGGAGTCCCCAACAATCATGACCTCCCTTCTTTTTTTTGCTGGCTGGTCAGCACTGTTTATAGGGTCCTGGGTGTTGTTTCTTTCATTCTCTTGATGTTGGTTTTGGTCATCTAAATGTTGAAGTGGCTCAAATGTGTTGGATGTCTGGATTTCTGGTGGTTGTGTTTGACGAAGTTTCTTTTTTTTTTTTCCCTGCTTCTGCCTATTTGAACCCAGCTGTTTCGACTCTCTTCCATCTCCTGGTGGCTTTCAGTCTGCTAGGGTGCAGACTTCCATGAATTGTGGGTGTGTCAGCTCCTCAAGCTCCTGTTGCTGTCTCATTTCCTCCATCTCCTTTTCTAGCAGGCTTAATCGCTGAAGCAAGTCCTGGATGGTGCGGCACTTTACACAAACTTGGTTGAGCTCTGTTGGGTTTTCTCGGTTCCCATCATGCAGTTGTCACAGATTACTGGCTTGAAGACCATTTTTTTGTTTAGTGTAGCTTCTGCAGCTGTCAACCTGCTTTCAAACTGCTTCTAACTGCGCCTGTACTTGTCCACTGTACTTCTCCCACGATGTCGCTTTCCACACGCTGTCGCTAGGAAGACTGCCTGCCTTTGTTTGTTTGTGTTTGTGCTGCGTGCTCGCCTCCTCCCCGTGTCCCAGAACGCCGCTGGGATTTGAATCAGCTGCTCGAGTTTCAGCTTATCAGAAAAATACACGCAGCTGCAAGGCTTTAAGCTGCAATGTTTTCTGATTAAAGCAACTCCAGATTTAAAGATGTAATTCCTCCTTTCTGCTTCTAACTGCGCTGTACTTGTCCACGACTGTACTTCTCCCACGATGTCGCTTCCACACGCTGTCGCTAGGAAGACTGCCTGCCTTTTTGTTTGTTTGTGTTTGTGCTGCGTGCTCCGCCTCCTCCCCGTGTCCCAGAACGCCGCGGGATTTGAATCAGCTGCTCCAGTTTCAGCTGATCAGAAAAAAACTACGCAGCTGCAAGGCTTTAAGCTGCAATGTTTTCTGATTAAAGCAACTCCAGATTTAAAGATGTAATTCCTCCTTTCTGCTTCTAACTGCGCCTGTACTTGTCCACGACTGTACTTCTCCCACGATGTCGCTTCCACACGCTGTCGCTAGGAAGACTGCCTGCCTTTTGTTTGTTTGTGTTTGTGCTGCGTGCTCCGCTCCTCCCCGTGTCCCAGAACGCCGCGGGATTTGAATCAGCTGCTCCGAGTTTCAGCTGATCAGAAAAATACACGCAGCTGCAAGGCTTTAAGCTGCAATGTTTTCTGATTAAAGCAACTCCAGATTTAAAGATGTAATTCCTCCTTTTCTGCTTCTAACTGCGCTGTACTTGTCCACGACTGTACTTCTCCCACGATGTCGCTTCCACACGCTGTCGCTAGGAAACTGACTGCCTTTTTGTTTGTTTGTGTTTGTGCTGCGTGCTCCGCTCCTCCCCGTGTCCCAGAACGCCCGGGATTTGAATCAGCTGCTCCGGTTTCAGCTTATCAGAAAAATACACGCAGCTGCAAGGCTTTAAGCTGCAATGTTTTCTGATTAAAGCAACTCCAGATTTAAAGATGTAATTCCTCCTTTCTGCTTCTAACTGCGCTGTACTTGTCCACGACTGTACTTCTCCCACGATGTCGCTTCCACACGCTGTCGCTAGGAAGACTGCCTGCCTTTTGTTTGTTTGTGTTTGTGCTGCGTGCTCCGGCCTCCCCCCGTGTCCCAGAACGCCAAGGGATTTGAATCAGCTGCTCCGAGTTTCAGCTGATCAGAAAAAAAACGCGCAGCTGCAAGGCTTTAAGCTGCAATGTTTTCTGATTAAAGCAACTCCAGATTTAAAGATGTAATTCCTCCTTTCTGCTTCTAACTGCGCTGTACTTGTCCACGACTGTACTTCTCCCACGATGTCGCTTCCACACGCTGTCGCTAGGAAGACTGCCTGCCTTTTGTTTGTTTGTGTTTGTGCTGCGTGCTCCGCTCCTCCCCGTGTCCCAGAACGCCGGGGATTTGAATCAGCTGCTCGAGTTTCAGCTGATCAGAAAAATACGCGCAGCTGCAAGGCTTTAAGCTGCAATGTTTTCTGATTAAAGCAACTCCAGATTTAAAGATGTAATTCCTCCTTTCTGCTTCTAACTGCGCTGTACTTGTCCACGACTGTACTTCTCCCACGATGTCGCCTTCCACCGCTGTCGCTAGGAAGACTGCCTGCCTTTTGTTTGTTTGTGTTTGTGCTGCGTGCTCGCTCCCTCCCCGTGTCCCAGAACGCCAAGGGGTTTGAATCAGTTGCTCCGAGTTTCAGCTTATCAGAAAAATACACGCAGCTGCAAGGCTTTAAGCTGCAATGTTTTCTGATTAAAGCAACTCCAGATTTAAGATGTAATTCCTCCTTTCTGCTTCTAACTGCGCTGTACTTGTCCACGACTGTACTTCTCCCCGCGATGTAACTTCCACCGCGAAATGCTGCCGGTGGCCGTCAATCGCGAAATGCTGCTGTCACGAAATGCTGCCTGTGGCATTTCGTGACATGGCCACAGGCAGCATTTCGTGACATGGCCACCGGCAGCATTTCGTGACATGGCCACGGATAGCATTCCTTGACATGGCCACGGGCATGCATTTCATGACATGGCAAAAGAGCATTTCCACGAATGCATTTCTTCACATGGCCATGGGTATGCATTCCGTGACATGGCCACGGGCATGCATTCCGTGACATGGCCATGGGCATGCATTTCGTGACATGACCACGGGCAGGATTTCTTGACATGTCCAAAGGCATGCATTCCGTGACATGGCCAAGGGCATGCATTCCGTGACATGGCCACGGGCATGCATTCCATGACATGGCCACGGGCATGCATTTCGTGACATGGCAAGTCGCAGCATTTCGTGACATGGCCACGAGAATGCATTTCTTGAAATGGCCAGGGCATGCATTCCATGACATGGCCACGGGCATGCATTTTATGACATGTCAAGGCGCAGCATTTCGTGACATGACCACGGGCAGCATTTTGTGATATGGCCACGGGCAGCATTTTGTGATATGGAAACGGGCAGCATTTAAATTGACATGGCCCGCGGCATGCAATTCGCGACATGGCCACGGGCATGCATTTCGTGACATGGCCACGGGCATGCATTTTGTGACATGGCCAGGTGCAGCACTTTGTGACATGGCCACGAGCATGCATTTCGTGACATGGCCACGGGCATGCATTCCGTGACATGGCCACGGGCATGCATTCCGTGACATGGCCACGGGCATGCATTCCGTGACATGGCCCGCGGGCATGCATTCCGTGACATGGCAAGGGCATGCTTTTCATTACATGACCAAGGGCATGCATTCCGTGACATGGCCGCGGGCATGCATTCCGTGACATGGCCACGGGCATTCATTCCGTGACATAGCCACGGGCATGCATTCCGTGACATGGCCACATGCATGCATTCTGTGACATGGCCACGGGCATGCATTTTGTGACATGGCCACGGGCAGCATTTCGTAACGTGACTATGGGCAGCATTTCGTAACGTGATTAGGGGCAGCATTTCGTAACGTGACCACAGGCAGTATTTAGTAACATGACGATGGGCAGCATTTAATAACATGGCCACGGGCAGCATTTTGTAACATGGCCACGGGAATGCATTTCGTGACATGACCACGGGCAGCATTACGTAACATGACCACGGGCAGCATTTTGTAACATGACCACCGGCAGCATTCAGTAACATGATCACGGGCAGCATTCAGTAACATGACCATGGGCAGCATTTTGTGACATGGCCACGGGCAGCATTTCATGACATGGCCACGGGCAGCATTTCGTGACATGGCTACGGGCAGCATTTCATGACATGGCCACGGGTAGCATTTCGTGACATGGCCACAGGTAGCATTTCGTGAAATGGCCACGGGCATGCATTTCGTGACATGGCAAGGCGCAGCATTTTGTTACATGGCCACGAGAATGCATTTCTTGACATGGCCACGGGTATGCATTCCGTGACATGGCCACGGGCATGCATTTCGTGACATGACCACGGGCATGCATTTTGTGACATGGCCAGGGGCAGCATTTCGAGACATGTCCACGGGCATGAATTTCGTGACATGGCCACGGGCATGCATTCCATGACATGACAACGGGCAGCATTCCGTGACATTGCCACAGGCAGCTTTTCGTGACATGGCCACGGGCAGCATTTCGTCACATGGCCATGGGCAGCATTTCATAACGTGACCACGGGCAGCATTTCGTAACGTGATCACGGGCAGCATTTCGTAACATGACCATAGGCAGCATTTCATAACATGACAATGGACAGCATTTAGTAACATGACTATCGGCAGCATTTCGTAACATGACTATAGGCAGCATTTCGTAACATGACAATGGACAGCATTTCATAACATGACCATAATCAGCATTTCGTAACATTACCATAGGCAGCATGTCGTAACATGACCATGGGCAGCTTTTCGTAACATGACCATGGGCAGCATTTCGTCACATGACCACGGGCAGAATTTTGTAACATGACCATAGGCAGAATTTCGTAACGTGACCATGGGCAGCATTTCGTAACATGACCAGGGGCAGCATTCCGTGACATGGCCACAGGCATGCATTCAGTGACATGGCCACGGGCATGCATTTCTTGACATGGTCACAAGCATGCATTTTGTGACATGACCACGGGGATGCATTTCGTGACATGGCCACGGGCAGCATTTCGTGACATGCACACGGGCATATATTTCGTGGCATGGCCACAGGCATGCATTTCATGACATGGCCACGGGCATGCATTCCGTGACATGGCCATGGGCATGATTTAATTACATAGGCCACGGGCAGCATTTTGTAACATGGCCACGGGAATGCATCTCGTGACATGACCACGGGCATGCATTTCTTTACATTGTCACGGGCATGCATCTCGTGACATGACCACAGGCAGCATTACGTAACATGACCATGGGCAGCACTTAATAACATGACCATGGGCAGCATTTCGTAACATGACCATGGGCAGCACTTAATAACATGACCAAAGGTAGCATTTCGTAACATGACCATAGCCAGCATTTTGTAACATGACCATGGGCAGCATTTAGAAACATGACCATAGGTGGCATTTAGTAACATGACCATAGGCAGCTTTTCATTACATTACCATAGGCAGCATTTAGTAACAAGACCATGGGATGAATTTAGTAACATAAACATGGGCAGAATTTAGTAACATGACCATGGGCAGTATTTCATAACATGGGCAGCATTTCGTAACATGATGTCACAAAGACGGCCGGAGTGGGTGGCGTCAGACCAGCAGCAGGAAATAAACAACAGAGACTTGGGGTTTTGGTGAGGCTGACGTGGATCGCGCTCAGCATTTAATAAACAGAACAGAAAATAAAAGGTTTGAAACACAAAAACACTGGACACGGCACTATCGCCAAAATAAATATATAAACAAAACGGACTAAACAGTGAACAGACAAACGAACAAACACGGTGAGTGAGAAACAACTACTACTACTACGACTACTACTTCTTCTTCTTCTTTTTTCATTCACATTTACCTCCGCTCCAATCCGTTCTCCACTCACTGAACACCCAACCACGGTGACTAAAAATGTGCCTATTTATACTGTTGTGCTGGGATTCAATTACTAATTAATTATTCACTGAATCCCAGCACGTGAATTCATTACGTGAAACCCGTGTTCACATATTATATTTTAAATGCACGCGTCGTGATGTGCAATCCCGTGCCTAAATACAAATATACAATTTAAACACCGTGAAACACAGACCCGTTTATATCCCGTGTACCAATCTATACACCAACTTCAACGCACGCACGCAACATACAACACATAATAAGCACACAGGGGCGGGGCACATTGCCACATATACCCCCCCTGCAAAAGCACACATGGCCTCAACGGCCACCTCCCCCTAAAATCCAGCAGTCCAGGCCAAAGTCTCGGGCTGGGAAGGGAGGCTTCAGTGGGCCCATGGCTGGCCATGCTGTCAGCACCCCTGCCGGTAGTGGCACGGCTGACAGCCTGTTGGTTTGCTCCTGCAGCGAAACTGCTGCTGGGGAAAGTGGTCTCCTGACCTCTCCCCGATCTCCAGCAATGAAACTGCTGCAGTGGGGAGCAGGTCTCCAGACCTCCCCACGATCTCCGGCAGCGAAACTGCTGCAGTGGGAGCAGGTCTCCTGACCTCCCCACCATCTCCGGCAGCGAAACTGCTGCAGTGGGAGCAGGTCTCCTGACCTCCCCACGATCTCCGGCAGCGAAACTGCTGCTGGGGTTGGTGGTCTCAGACCTCCTCCCCCCATTCTTCGTGGCCGGCAGCTCCCCTTTCTGGGGCTCCGGCCCCGTACTCCCCCTGCGTTGATGCGGGCAGCAGAGGCAGCTCCTGCTCCTCTGCTCCAGGCGGTGGCGGAGGCAGAGGCAGCTCCAGCTCCTCTGCTCCTGGCGGTGGTGGAGGCAGAGGCAGCTCCAGCTCCTCTGCTCCTGGCGGTGGTGGAACCAGCAGGTATTCACCCTCTGCTGGTGGAGGTGGGACCAGCAGGTATTCACCCTCTGCTGGTGGAGGTGGGAGGGGCAAGCAGTCCTCCCACTGCGGTGGAGGTGGAACCAGCAGGTATTCACCCTCTGCTGGTGGAGGTGGGAGGGGGGCAGCAGTCCTCCCACTGCGGTGGAGGTGGAACCAGCAGGTATTCACCCTCTGCTGGTGGAGGTGGCGGAGGCAGAGGCAGCTCCTGCTCCTCTGCTCCCCAGTGGGCAGAAGCGGTGGTGGTGGCGGAGGCCATGGGGCTGATGCTGGCCACTCAGAGGGAGGCTGTGGCAGTGCTGGCTCCCTCTGCTGTGGCTTTCAGGCTGGTGTGCGTGCTGCCCTCATCAGCCTGAA
This sequence comes from Huso huso, assembly GCA_036884735.1. Lineage (NCBI taxonomy): Eukaryota > Metazoa > Chordata > Actinopteri > Acipenseriformes > Acipenseridae > Huso > Huso huso. The sequence continues at coordinate 17,379,887 of CM072677.1, read as the reverse complement.
TAGAGGCTGCTGGGGACACCAGCCTCCTGCCCCTCCCCCCCCCAAAATTTTCAGGGGTTGAGCCTGTAACTCCTCCCCTTTTCGGCTCTTTAGGGCTGAACCAGCAGGCATTCTCCTCTGCTGGTGGCTTGGGTCCCAGGGCTGTGGAAGCCCCACAGACTTGCCTCCCCTTCGGGCTCTGGGCACCGACTCCTCCCTTTTGGGCTGTGGGCGCACTCTCTCTCCCTTTTGGGCTGTGGGCGCCCCGACTCCTCCTTTTTGGGCTGTGGGCCAAAGTCCGACTCCTCCCTTTTTGGGCTGTGGGCCATTTCGACTCCCCCCTCTTGGGCTGTGGGCCTTTTCGACTCCTCCCTTTTGGGCTGTAGGCGCACCACTCCTCCCCCTCTTGGGCTGTGGACGCATCGGGCTCCCCCCACTCAGGCGTGGGGCGTTGGGCTCCTCCCACTCCATGGGGCGTTCGGGCTCCTCCCACTCAGGCGTGGGCGTTCGGGCTCCTCCCACTCAGGCGTGGGACGTTCGGGCTCCCTCCCACTCAGGCGTAGGACGTTCCATAGGCTCCTCCCACTCAGGCGTAGGACGTTGGGCTCCTCCCACTCAGGCGTGGGACGTTCCATAGGCTCCTCCCACTCAGGCGTGGGGCGTTCGGGCTCCTCCCACTCAGGCGTAGGACGTTCAGGCTCCTCCCACTCAGGCTGTGGAGGCAAAACCAGCAGGCATTCACCCTCTGCTGGTGGAGATGGGGACAGCAGTACTCACCCCTCTGCTGGTGGAGATGGGGACAGCAGGCATTCACCATCTGCTGGTGGACCTGCTACCTGGGCTGCTGTTCCACTTATCACTGCCTCCAGGTAGCTGAGGGACCAACCCACACCTTCCTCCCAGGTGCTTCACGGTCTGTTCCCTTTTGCATATGCCTCCCATCGCTCCTTATCCATAAACTGCAGGAACTGGACGACTACTGGTATAGACTGGGCCTCCAGCCCAGCATTTTCCAACATCAGTCCCGCAGTTTCCTGTAGTCATCTGCCATTTTTTTTTTTTTTTTTTTTTTTAAATCCAAGAATGGGTTCCTGCTCTGGCCTGAGTCCTGGGCGCTGTCGATCCCACGCAGGACACCACGTGTCACAAAGACGGCCGGAGTGGGTGGCGTCAGACCAGCAGCAGGAAATAAACAACAGAGACTTGGGGTTTGGTGAGAGGCTGGTGATCATCGCTCAGCATTTAATAAACAGAACAGAAAATAAAAGGTTTGAAACACAAAAACACAGGACACGGCACTATCGCCAAAATAAATATATAAACAAAACGGACTAAACAGTGAACAGACAAACGAACAAACACGGTGGGTGAAAACAACTACTACTACTACGACTACTACTTCTTCTTCTTCTTCTTTTCATTCACATTTACCTCCGCTCCAATCCCGTTCTCCACTCACTGAACACCCAACCACGAGTGACTAAAAATGTGCCTATTTATACTGTTGTGCTGGGATTCAATTACTAATTAATTATTCACTTGAATCCCAGCACGTGAATTCATTACGTGAAACCCGTGTTCACATATTATATTTTAAATGCCGTCGCGTGATGTGCAATCCGTGCCTAAATACAAATATACAATTTAAACACACGTGAAACACAGACCCGTTTATATCCCGTGTACCAATCTATACACCAACATTAACACACGCACGCATAAATACATACAACACATAATAAGCACACAGGGCGGGGGCACATTGCCACACATGACCATAGGCAGCATTTAGTAACATGACCATGGGCGCAATTTGGTAACATGACCAGCGGAGGAATTTAGTAACATGACCACTGGCAGCATTTCATAACGTGACCACGGGCAGCATTTCGTAACGTGACCACGGACAGCATTTTGTAACGTGACTATGGGCAGCATTTAAATGGGCGTGACTAGGGGCAGCATTTAAAACGTGACCACAGGCAACATTTTCGTAACGTGAGCACGGGCAGCATTTCCTAATGTGACAATAGGCAGCATTTCGTAACATGACAATGGGCAGCATTTCGTAACATGACCATAGGCAGTATTTAGTAACATGACGATGGGCAGCATTTAATAAAATGAACATGGGCAGCATTTTGTAACATGGCCACGGGAATGCATTTCGTGACATGACCATGGGCAGCATTACGTAACATGACCACGGGCAGCATTTCGTAACATGATCACGGGCAGCATTCAGTAACATGACCATGGGCAGCATTTTGTGACATGGCCACGGGCAGCATTTCGTGACATGGCTACAGGCAGCTTTTCATAACATGGCCACGGGTAGCATTTCGTGACATGGCCACGGGTATCATTTTGTGAAATGGCCACGAGCATGCATTTCGTGACATGGCAATGCGCAGCATTTCGTGACATGGCCACGAGAATGCATTTCTTGACATGGCCACGGGTATGCATTCCGTGACATTGCCACGGGCATGCATTTCGTGACATGACCACGGGCATGCATTTTGTGACATGGCCAGGGGCAGCATTTCGAGACATGTCCACGGGCATGCATTCCGTGACATGGCCACGGGCATGCATTCCATGACATGGCCACGGGCATGCATTCCATGAAATGGCCCCGGGCATGCATTTCGTGACATGACCACGGGCAGCATTTTGTGATATGGCCATGGGCAGCATTTCGTGACATGGCCACGGGCATGCATGTCGTGACATGGCCACGAGCACGCATTTCGTGACATGGGCAGCATTTCGTCACATGGCCATGGGCAGCATTTTATAACGAGACCAATGGCAGCATTTCGTAACGTGATCACGGGCAGCATTTCGTAACATGACCATAGGCAGCATTTTGTAACATGACCATAGGCAGCATTTCGTAACATGACAATGGACAGCATTTCGTAACATGACCATAATCAGCATTTCGTAACATTGCCATAGGCAGCATGTCGTAACATGACCATGGGCAGCTTTTCGTAACATGACCATAGGCAGCATTTAGTAACATGACCATGGGCAGCATTTCGTCACATGACCACGGGCAGAATTTTGTAACATGACCATAGGCAGAATTTCGTAACGTGACCATGGGCAGCATTTCGTAACATGACCAGGGGCAGCATTTCGTAATATGACAACAAGCTGCATTTTGTAACATGACCACAGGCAGCATTCCATGACATAGCCACAGGCATGCATTCAGTGACATGGCCACGGGCATGCATTTCTTGACATGGTCACAAGCATGCATTTTGTGACATGACCACGGGGATGCATTTCGTGACATGGCCACAGGCATTTATTTCGTGGCATGGCCACAGGCAGCATTTTGAGACATGGCCTCAGACATGCATTTTGTGACATGGCCATGGGCAGCATTTCGAGACATGGCCACGGGCATGCATGTCGTGACATGGCCACGGGCACGCATTTCGTGACATTGCCACGGGCATGCATTTCGTGACATATTACATGGGCATGTATTCGTGACATTTGCAGCATTTCATTTCGAACATAACCATGGGCAACATTTTAGTAACATGACCATGGGCAGCAATTTTGAACATGACCACTGGCATGCATTCTGTGACATGACTACGGGGCAGCATTCCGTGACATTGCCACAGGCAGCTTTTTAAACATGGCCACCCGCAGCATTTCGTCACATGGCCATGGGCAGCGTTTTTTTGTAACATGACCACGGGCATGCATTCAGTAACGTGATCCGCGGCACGGCATTTTGTAACATGACCATAGGCAGCATTTTGTAACATGACCATAGGCAGCATTTCGTAACATGACAATGGACAGCATTTCGTAACATGACCATAATCAGCATTTCGTAACATTACCATAGGCAGCATGTCGTAACATGACCATGGGCAGCTTTTCGTAATATGACCATAGGCAGCATTTAATAACATGACCATGGGCAGCATTTCGTCACATGACCACGGGCAGAATTTTGTAACATGACCATAGGCAGAATTTCGTGCGCGTGACCATGGGCAGCATTTAAATGCTGTGACCAGGGGCAGCATTTAAATAATATGACAACAAGCAGCATTTTGTAACATGACCACAGGCAGCATGCCGTGACATAACCACAGGCATGCATTCAGTGACATGACCACGGGCATGCATTTCGTGACATGGTCACAAGCATGCATTTTGTGACATGACCACGGGGATGCATTTAATAACATGACCATAGGCAGCATTTAATGACATGGCCACAGGCATTTATTTCGTGGCATGACCACAGGCAGCATTTTGAGACATGACCTCAGACATGCATTTTGTGACATGGCCATGGGCAGCATTTAAATTTTATACATGACCATCATGCATTTCGTGACATGACCCACGGGCATGCATTTCGTGACATGACCACGGGCATGCATTTCTTGACATGGTCACAAGCATGCATTTTGTGACATGACCACGGGATGCATTTCGTGACATGGCCATGGGCAGCAATTCGTGACATGGCCACAGGCATATATTTCGTGGCATGGCCACAGGCAGCATTTTGTGACATGGCCACAGACATGCATTTTTTTGTGACATGGCCACGGGCAGCATTTAAATAACAAGGCCACGGTCATGCATTTCGTGGCATGGCCACAGGCATGCATTTTGTGACATGGACACAAACAGCATTTCGTGACATGGCCATACAGCATTTTCGTGATATGGCCAAGGGCAGAATTTCGTGAAATGGCCACGGGTAGCATTTCGTGACATGGCCACGGGCATGCATTTCTTGACATGGCTATGGGCATCCATTCCGTAACATGGCCACTGGCCTGCATTTAAATAACATGACCCGCGGGGATGCATTTCGTGACATGACCACGGGCAGCATTTTTTTTCTGACATGGCCACGGGCAGCATTTCGGGACATGGCCACTGGCATGCATATCGTCACATGGCCACGGGCATGCATTTTGTCACATGGCCATGGACATGCATTTCTTGACATGGTCACAAGCATGCATTTTGTGACATGGTAAGGTGCAGCATTTTGTGACATGGCCATGAGCATGCATTTTGTGACATGGCCATGGCCATGCATTCCGTGACATGGCCACAGGCATGCATTCCGTGACATGGCCACAGGCATGCATTCAGTGACATGACCACGGGCATGCATTTCTTGACATGGTCACAAGCATGCATTTTGTGACATGACCACGGGGATGCATTTCATGACATGGCCACGGGCAGCATTTCGTGACATGGCCACGGGCATATATTTCGTGGCATGGCCACAGGCATGCATTTCATGACATGGCCACGGGCATGCTTTCCGTGATATGGCCATGGGCATGATTTAATTACATAGGCCACGGGCAGCATTTTGTAACATGGCCACGGGAATGCATTTCGTGACATGACCACGGGTATGCATTTCTTTACATTGCCACGGGCTTGCATTTTGTGACATGACCATAGGCAGCATTACATAACATGACCACGGGCAGCATTACGTAACATGACCACGGGCAGCATTTCGTAACATGACCATTGGCAGCATTTCGTAACATGACCATGGGCAGCACTTAATAACATGACCATGGGCAGCATTTCGTAACATGATCATGGGCAGCACTTAATAACATGACCATGGGCGGAATTTAGTAACATGACCATAGGCAGCTTTTCGTTACATTACCATAGGCAGCATTTAGTAACAAGACCATGGGCTGAATTTAGTAACATAACCATGGGCAGAATTTAGTAACATGAACATGGGCAGTATTTCATAACATGGGCAGCATTTAGTAACATGACCATGGGCGCAATTTGGTAACATAAATATCGGCGGAATTTAGTAACATGACCACTGGGAGCATTTCGTAACGTGACCACGGGCAGCATTTCGTAACGTGACCACGGACAGCATTTCGTAACGTGACTATGGGCAGCATTTCGTAACGTGACTAGGGGCAGCATTTCGTAACGTGACCACAGGCAACATTTCGTAACGTGAGCACGGGCAGCATTTCCTAACGTGACAATAGGCAGCATTTCGTAACATGACAATGGGCAGCATTTCGTAACATGACCATAGGCAGTATTTAGTAACATGACGATGGGCAGCATTTAATAACATGGCCACGGGCAGCATTTTGTAACATGGCCACGGGAATGCATTTCGTGACATGACCACGGGCAGCATTACGTAACATGACCACGGGCAGCATTTCGTGACATGGCCACAGGCATTTATTTCGTGGCATGGCCACAGGCAGCATTTTGAGACATGGCCTCAGACATGCATTTTGTGACATGGCCACGGGCAGCATTTCGTAACATGGCCACGGTCATGCATTTCGTGACATGGCCACGGGCATGCATGTCGTGACATGGCCACGGGCATGCATTTCTTGACATGGTCACAAGCATGCATTTTGTGACATGACCACGGGGATGCATTTCGTGACATGGCCATGGGCAGCAATTCGTGACATGGCCACAGGCATATATTTCGTGGCATGGCCACAGGCAGCATTTTGTGACATGGCCACAGACATGCATTTTGTGACATGGCCACGGGCAGCATTTCGTAACAAGGCCACGGTCATGCATTTCGTGACATGGCCACAGGCATGCATTTCGTGACATGGACACAAGCAGCATTTCGTGACATGGCTTCGGGCGGCATTTCGTGATATGGCCAAGGGCAGAATTTCGTGAAATGGCCACGGGTAGCATTTCATGACATGGCCACGGGCATGCATTTCTTGACATGGCTATGGGCATCCATTCCATAACATGGCCACTAGCCTGCATTTCGTAACATGACCACGGGGATGCATTTCGTGACATGGCCACGGGCAGCATTTTCTGACATGGCCACGGGCAGCATTTCGGGACATGGCCACTGGCATGCATATCGTCACATGGCCACGGGCATGCATTTTGTCACATGGCCATGGACATGCATTTCTTGACATGGTCACAAGCATGCATTTTGTGACATGGTAAGGTGCAGCATTTTGTGACATGGCCATGAGCATGCATTTTGTGACATGGCCATGGCCATGCATTCCGTGACATGGCCACAGGCATGCATTCCGTGACATGGCCACAGGCATGCATTCAGTGACATGACCACGGGCATGCATTTCTTGACATGGTCACAAGCATGCATTTTGTGACATGACCACGGGGATGCATTTCTTGACATATGGCCACGGGCGGCATTTAATGACATGGCCACGGGGCATATTTTCGTGGCATGGCCACAGGCATGCATTTTTGACGTAGGCCACGGGCATGCTTTCCGTGATATGGCCATGGGCATGATTTAATTACATAGGCCACGGGCAGCATTTTGTAACATGGCCACGGGAATGCATTTCGTGACATGACCACGGGTATGCATTTCTTTACATTGCCACGGGCTTGCATTTTGTGACATGACCATAGGCAGCATTACGTAACATGACCACGGGCAGCATTACATTAACATGACCACGGGCAGCATTTCGTAACATGACCATTGGCAGCATTTCGTAACATGACCATGGGCAGCACTTAATAACATGACCATGGGCAGCATTTCGTAACATGACCATGGGCAGCACTTAATAACATGACCATGGGCGGAATTTAGTAACATGACCATAGGCAGCTTTTCGTTACATTACCATAGGCAGCATTTAGTAACAAGACCATGGGCTGAATTTAGTAACATAACCATGGGCAGAATTTAGTAACATGAACATGGGCAGTATTTCATAACATGGGCAGCATTTAGTAACATGACCATGGGCGCAATTTGGTAACATAAATATCGGCGGAATTTAGTAACATGACCACTGGGAGCATTTAAATAACGTGACCACGGGCAGCATTTAAATAACGTGACCACGGACAGCATTTAAATGTGACTATGGGCAGCATTTAAACGTGACGTGACTAGGGGCAGCATTTCGTTCACGTGACCACAGGCAACATTTAAATAACGTGAGCACGGGCAGCATTTCCCAACGTGACAATAGGCAGCATTTAAAATAACATGACAATGGGCAGCATTTCCAGACATGACCATAGGCAGTATTTAGTAACATGACGATGGGCAGCATTTAATAACATGGCACGGGCAGCATTTTGTAACATGGCACGGGAATGCATTTCGTGACATGACCACGGGCAGCATTACGTTAACATGACCCACGGGCAGCATTTTGTTAACATGGCGCGAACAGCATTTAAATCTGACATGACCACTGGCAGCATTCAGTAACATGATCACGGGCAGCATTCAGTAACATGACCATGGGCAGCATTTTTGACATGGCCACGGGCAGCATTCCTGACATGGCTACGGGCAGCATTTCGTGACATGGCTACGGGTAGCATTTCGTGACAAACAAAAGGTAGCATTTCGTGAAATGGCCACGGGTATGCATTTCATTGACATGGGCACAGGCGCAGCATTTTGTGACATGGCCACGAATGCATTTCTTGACATGGCCATCGGGTATGCATTCCGTGACATGGCCACGGGCATGCATTCGTGATTATGACCACAGGCATGCATTTTGTGACATGACCAGAGGCAGCATTCGGGTGACATGCCCACGGGCATGCATTTCGTGTGACATGACCACGGGCATGCATTTAATGACATGGCCACGGGCATTTATTTCGTGACATGGCCACGGGCATGCATTTAGTGACATGGCCACGGGCATGTATTTCGTGACATGGGCAGCATTTCGTAACATGACCATAGGCAGCATTTAGTAACATGACCATGGACAGCATTTCGTCACATGACCACGGGCAGAATTTTGTAACATGACCATAGGCAGAATTTCGTAACGTGACCACGGGCATGCATTTCTTTACATTGCCATGGGCATGCATTTTGTGACATGACCATAGGCAGCATTACGTAACATGACCACGGGCAGCATTACGTAACATGACCACGGGCAGCATTTCGTAACATGACCATTGGCAGCATTTCGTAACATGACCATGGGCATCACTTAATAACATGACCATGGGCAGCATTTCGTAACATGACCATAGGCTGCATTTAGTAACATGACCATGGGCACAATTTGGTAACATAAATATCGGCGGAATTTAGTAACATGACCACTGGCAGCATTTAAATAAAGTGACCACAGGCAGCATTTAAATAGCGTGACCACGGACAGCATTTAAATAACGTGACTATGGGCAGCATTTAAAAACGTGACTAGGGGCAGCATTTAAATAACGTGACCACAGGTAATATTCTGATAACGTGAGCCGCGAGCAGCATTGATTCAAATCCCAGCGGCGTTCTGGGACACGGGGAGGGGAAGCACGCAGCACAAACACAAACAAACAAAAGGCAGGCAGACTTCCCAGCGACAGCGTGTGGACATGCACATCGTGGGAGAAGTACAGTCGTGGACAAGTACAACGCAGTTAGAAGCAGTTTGAAAGCAGGTTGACAGCTGCAGAAGCTACGCTAAACAAAAAAAAAAAAAAAAAAAATGGTCTTCAAGCCAGTAATCTGTGACAACTGCATGATGTGGGAAATCCGAGAAAACCCAACAGAGCTCAACCAAGTTTGTGTAAAGTGCCGCACCATCCAGGACTTGCTTCAGCGATTAAGCCTGCTAGAAAAGGAGATGGAGGAAATGAGACAGCAACAGGAGCTTGAGGCAGCTGACACACCCACCAATTCATGGAAGTCTGCACCCTAGCAGACTGAAAGCCACCAGGGAGATGGAAGAGAGTCGAAACAGCTGGGTTCAGATAGGCAGAAGCAGGGAAAAAAAAGAAACTTCGTCAAACACAACCACCAGAAATCAGACAGCCAACACATTTGAGCCACTTCAACATTTAGATGACCAAAACCAACATCATGAGAATGAAAGAAACAACACCCAGGACCCTATAAACAGTGCTAACCAGGCAGCAAAAAGAAGGGAGGTCATGATTGTTGGGGACTCCATACTGAGAAACACAGCAAGTTCAGTTCAGCAGTTTGGACCCCTTACTACAACAGTGTGCTGCCTTCCAGGAGCCTCAGTCAAGCACATCACTGAGAATGTGGACAGGCTCCTAGAACGAACAGGAGATGACCCGGTAGTAGTCGTCCACATTGGTACAAACAACATTGGAAGAGACAGGCCAAGATCCCTGCAAAACAAATTCAGAGAGCTAGGGCAGGAAATTAAAAGACAAGACCAAAACTGTGGTATTTTCTGGGATACTGCGGGCGCCTTGCAAAGGACCATATGGACAGCTGGAAATACAAAATCAAAATGCATGGCTGAAATCGTGGTGTACACAGGAAGGCTTCACCTTTCTTGAACATTGGAGCACTTTCTACAACAAGGACTATCTATACAGGTGGGACGGACTGCACTTAAACAGAAAGGGGAACCAATCTACTCGGAGAAAGGATCCTTCAGGCGGTACAGAAGCATTTAAACTAGAAAGGAAGGGGGGAAAAAAAAAAAAACAGAAGGGCGACTACATCAAAACAAGGGCAACAACTCAGGTAAGACCACTATTAAATGTATTTATCTTAATGCTAGAAGTCTCAGAAACAAAATGTTAGAACTTGAAGCTACTGCACTAACAAGTAACTTCAATGACGATGTGATGGGTGTTACAGAAACTTGGTTGTCTGAGAGTGATGGAGACGAATATAATATTAGTGGGTACACACTGTATAGGAAAGACAGGCAGGACAGAAGAGGCGGAGGGTAGCGCTATACATAAGAAATAGCCTTGAAGCCCAGGTGTTAAATCAGGACAAAGAAAACAATGCAGAATCAATATGGGTCAGAATAATGGACACAAATTCAAAGGGCATAATAATAGGAGCATGCTATAGACCGCCAAATTCAGACGCTGAGCAAAATAATCTGTTGTACAATGACATTCGAAATGCGTGTGAAAAGGAGAAACCATACTAATGGGGATTTCAACTTCCCCATATAAAATGGGAAAAACCAATAGGGGGCCACGACGGACGAAATTGAAATGGTGGAAATGACAAATGACTGCTTCCTAACATGATTTGTCAAGGCACACCGACTAGAGGGGGAGGCATGCCTTGATTTAGTCTTTTCAAATAATGAAGACAGAATAACTAAAACAGAGGTCAGAGAGCCATTGGCAAACTCAGACCACAACATGGTCTCATTTGAAATATTTTTTTAAAACCCCAAAAAAGTAATGACTAAAGCTAAGGTTTACAATTTTAGAAAAGCAAACTACGAAGGTATGAAACAGAGACTAATAGGAGTAGATTGGAGTAAAATAGAGAAAAGATCCACAGAAAAAGGATGGCTGTTTTTTAAAAATGTAGTACTAGAGGCACAAAACAATTACATCCAAAAAGTAGACAAATCTAAATCTAAAACAAAATGGCCAAAATGGTTTAATAGACAAATTAAAAAAAATATTCAGCGAAAAAAGGCACTTTACAGAAGCGTTTAAAAGGACCAAAAACAAAGCACACAGAAAGAGTACTTGGAACTGCAAACACAAGTCAAAAAGGAAGTTAGAAAGGCCGAGAGAGATAGAAATCAATATTGCTAAGGGGCTAAAACCAATTCCAAAATGTTTTTCCAATATTATAACAGCAAGAGAACATTCAAAGAGGAGGTTAAATGTCTAAGAGACACAAATGGCAAAATCATAGATGAAGAAAAAAAAAAATAGCAAATATATTAAATGATTACTTTTCACAGGTTTTACAAAGGAGGACACGGACAACATGCCCCACATGTCGACCTGTCCCTATCCAATTTTAAATAACTTTAGCATAACAGAGGCAGAAGTGTTAAAGGGACTAGGAGCTCTTAAAATAAACAAATCCCCTGGGCCAGATGAGATCCTCCCAATAGTACTCAAAGAAATGAAAAGAAGTTATTTACAAACCGCTAACCAAGATCATGCAACAGTCTCTTGACACAGGGGTTGTACCAACAGACTGGAAAATAGCAAACGTAATACCAATCCACAAAAAAAAGGGAGACAAAACCGAACCAGGTAACTACAGACCAATAAGCCTGACTTCTATTATATATGTAAACTTATGGAAACTATAATAAGATCCAAAATGGAAAATTACCTATATGGTAACAATATCCTGGGAGACAGCCAGCATGGTTTTAGGAAAAGGAGATCATGTCTAACTAACCTACTTGACTTTTTTTTTGAGGATGCAACATTGAAAATGGATAACTGCAAAGCATACGACATGGTTTATTTAGATTTCCAGAAAGCTTTTGACAAAGTCCCGCATAAAAGATTAATTCTCAAACTGAACGACAGTAGGGATTCAAGGAAATGCATGCACATGGATTAGGGAGTGGTTAACAGGTAGAAAACAGAAAGTACTGATTAGAGGAGAAACCTCGAAATGGAGTGAGGTAACCAGTGGTGTACCACAGGGATCAGTATTAGGTCCTCTGCTCTTCCTAATCTACATTAATGATTTAGACTCTGATATAGTAAGCAAACTCGTTAAATTTGCAGACGACACAAAAATAGGAGGAGTGGCAGACACTGTTGAAGCAGCAAAGGTCATTCAAAATGATCTAGACAGCATTCAAAATTGGGCAGACACATGGCAAATGAAATTTAATAGAAAAAGTGTAAAGTATTGCATGCGGGCAATAAAAATGTGCATTATAAATATCATATGGGAGACAGTGAAATTGAAGAAGGGAACTATGAAAAAGACCTAGGAGTTTATGGTGACTCAGAAATGTCTTCATCTAGACAATGTGGGGAAGCTATAAAAAAGGCCAACAAGATGCTTGGATATATTGTGAGAAGTGTTGAATTTAAATCAAGGGAAGTAATGTTAAAACTCTACAATGCATTAGTAAGACCTCACCTAGAATATTGTGTTCAGTTCTGGTCACCTTGTTACAAAAGGATATTGCTGCTCTAGAAAGAGTGCAAAGAAGAGCGACCAGAATTATCCCGGGTTTAAAAGGCATGTCGTATGCAGACAGGCTAAAAAGAATTGAATCTATTCAGTCTTGAACAAAGAAGACTACGCGGCGATCTGATTCAAACATTCAAAATCCTAAAAGGTATAGACAATGTCAACCAGGGGGGACTTCTTTTGACTTGAAAAAAAAAAAAGGACCAGGGGTCATAAATGGAGATTAGATAAAGGGGCATTCAGAACAGAAAATAGGAGGCACTTTTTTACACAGAGAATTGTGAGGGTCTGGAACCAACTCCCCAGTAATGTTGTTGAAGCTGACACCCTGGGATCCTTCAAGAAGCTGCTTGATGAGATTCTGGGATCAATAAGCTACTAACAACCAAACGAGCAAGATGGGCTGAATGGCCTCCTCTCGTTTGTAAACTTTCTTATGTTCTTATGTTCTTATTTCCTAACGTGACAATAGGCAGCATTTCGTAACATGACCATAGGCAGTATTTAGAAAACATGACGATGGGCAGCATTTAATAACATGGCCACGGCAGCATTTTGTAACATGGCCACGGGAATGCATTTCGTGACATGACCACGGGCAGCATTACGTAACATGACCACTGGCAGCATTCAGTAACATGATCACGGGCAGCATTCAGTAACATGACCATGGGCAGCATTTTGTGACATGGCCTCGGGCAGCATTTCGTGACATGGCTACGGGCAGCATTTCGTGAAATGGCCACGGGCATGCATTTCGTGACATGGCAAGGCGCAGCATTTCGTGACATGTCCACGAGAATGCATTTCTTGACATGGCCACGGGTATGCATTCCGTGACATGGCCACGGGCATGCATTTCGTGACATGACCACGGGCATGCATTTTGTGACATGGCCAGGGGCAGCATTTCGAGACATGTCCACGGGCATGCATTTCATGACGTGGCCACGGGCATGCATTTCATGACATGGCCATGGGCAGCATTTCAGAACGTGACCACGGGCAGCATTTCGTAACGTGATCAGGGGCAGCATTTCGTAACATGACCATAGGCAGCATTTTGTAACATGACAATGGACAGCATTTCGTAACATGACCATAATCAGCATTTCGTAACATTACCATAGGCAGCATGTCGTAACATGACCATGGGCAGCTTTTCGTAACATGACCATAGGCAGCATTTAGTAACATGACCATGGGCAGCATTTCGTCACATGACCACGGGCAGAATTTTGTAACATGACCATAGGCAGAATTTCGTAACGTGACCATGGGCAGCATTTCGTAACATGACCACGGGCAGCATTTCGTAACGTGACCACAGACAGCATTTCGTAACGTGACTACGGGCAGCATTTCGTAACGTGACTAGGGGCAGCATTTCGTAACATGACCACAGGCAACATTTTTTGTAACGGGAGCACGGGCAGCATTTCCTAACGTGACAATAGGCAGCATTTCGTAACATGACAATGGGCAGCATTTCGTAACATGACCATAGGCAGTATTTAGTAACGTGACCATGGGCAGCATTTAATAACATGGCCACGGGCAGCATTTTGTAACAAGGCCACGGGAATGCATTTTGTGACATGACCACAGGCAGCATTACGTAACATGACCACGGGCAGCATTTAGTAACATGGCCACGGGCAGCATTTCGTAACATGACCACTGGCAGCATTCAGTAACATGATCACGGGCAGCATTCAGTAACATTACCATGGGCAGCATTTTGTGACATGGCTACATCAAAGATGCATTTCATGACATGGCCATGGGCAGCATTTCGTGACATGGCCACGGGCAGCATTTCATGACATTTGCACTTGTAGCATTTCATTGACATGACCACGGGTAGCATTTCGTGAAATGGCCACGGGCATGCATTTCGTGACATGATAAGGGCATTATTTTGTGACATGGCCACAGGCAGCATTTTTGTAACATGGCCACGGGCATGCATTTCGTGACATGACCACGGGCATGCATTTTGTGACATGAATACGGGCAGCATTTCGAGACATGTCCACGGGCATGCATTTCGTGACATGGCCACGGGCATGCATTTCGTGACATGGCCACGGGCACGCATTTCGTGACATGGCCACGGGCATGCATTTCGTGACATGGCCACGGGCATGTATTCGTGACATGGGCAGGCATTTCATTTCTTTGACCATGGGCAGCATTTCATAACATGACCATGGGCAGAATTTTGTAACATGACCACTGGCATGCATTCCATGACATGACAACGGGCAGCATTCCGTGGCATTGCCACAGGCATCTTTTCGTGACATGGCCACGGGCAGCATTTCGTCACATGGCCAATGGCAGCATTTCATAACGTGACCACGGGCAGCATTTCGTAACGTGATCAGGGGCAGCATTTCGTAACATGACCATAGGCAGCATTTCGTAACATGACAATGGACAGCATTTAGTAACATGACTATCGGCAGCATTTCGTAACATGACCATAGGCAGCATTTCGTAACATGACAATGGACAGCATTTCGTAACATAACCATAATCAGCATTTCGTAACATTACCATAGGCAGCATGTCGTAACATGACCATGGGCAGCTTTTCGTAACATGACCATAGGCAGCATTTAGTAACATGACCATGGACAGCATTTCGTCACATGACCACGGGCAGAATTTTGTAACATGACCAAAGGCAGAATTTCGTAACGTGACCATGGGCAGCATTTCGTAACATGACCACGGGCAGCATTTCGTAATGTGACCACGGGCAGCATTTCGTAACGTGACCACAGACAGCATTTCGTAACGTGACCACGGGCAGCATTTCGTAACGTGACTAGGGGCAGCATTTCGTAACGTGACCACAGGTAACATTTCGTAACGTGAGCACGAGCAGCATTTCCTAACGTGACAATAGGCAGCATTTCGTAACATGACCATAGGCAGTATTTAGAAAACATGACGATGGGCAGCATTTCATGACATGGCCACGGGTAGCATTTCGTGACATGGCCACGGGTAGCATTTTGGAAAATGGCCACGGGCATGCATTTCGTGACATGACCACGGGCATGCATTTTGTGACATGGCCATGGGCAGCATTTCGTGACATGTCCACGGGCATGCATTTCGTGACATGGCCACGGGCATGCATTTTTTGACATGGCCACGGGCATGCATTTCGTGACATGGCCACGGGCATGCATTTTCAAGACATGGCCACGGGCATGTATTTTATGTGATGACCACAGGCAGCATTTCGTAATTATGGCCATGGGCAGCATTTCATTAACATGACCATGGGCAGAATTTTGTAACATGACCACTGGCATGCATTTTTGTGACATGACCACGGGCAGCATTTCGTGACATGGCCACAGGCAGCATTTCGTGACATGGCCACGGGCAGCATTTCGTCACATGGCCATGGGCAGCATTTCATGACGTGACCACGGGCAGCATTTCGTAACGTGATCACGGGCAGCATTTCGTAACATGACCATAGGCAGCATTTCATAACATGACCAATGGACATGCATTTTGTAACATGACCATTGGCAGCATTTCGTAACATGACCATAGGGCATTTTCGTAACATGACCAATGGACAGCATTTCGTAACATGACCATGGGCAGCATTTAATAACATGACCAAAGGCAGCATTTCGTGACATGACCATAGCCAGCATTTTGTAACATGACCATGGGCAGCATTTAGAAACATGACCATAGGTGGAATTTAGTAACATGACCATAGGCAGCATTTCGTTACATTACCATAGGCAGCATTTAGTAACAAGACCATGGGCTGAATTTTAGTAACATAACCATGGGCAGAATTTTGTAACATGGCCATGGGCAGTATTTCATAACATGGCCACGGCATTTATTTATTTACGACCGTAGGCAGCATTTAGTAACATGGCCATGGGCATGCATTTGGTAACATGACCATCGGGCAGAATTTAGTAACATGACCACGGGCAGCATTTCGTGACATGACCACGGGCAGCATTTCGTGAATATGACCACGGGCAGCATTTCGTAACGTGACCACGGGCAGCATTTCGTGACGTGACCACGGGCAGCATTTCGTAACGTGGCCACAGGCAGCATTTCGTTAACATGGCCATGGGCATTTCGCAATTCACGGCATTTTGTGACATGGCATGCATTTTATGACATGGCCACGGGCATTCATTTCGTGAACATGGCCATGGGCATGCATTTAGTAACATGGCCATGGGCATGCATTTCGTGACATGGCCACGGGCATGCATTTTTGTAACATGGCCACCGGAATGCATTTCGTGACATGACCACGGGCATGCATTTGTGACATGGCCACGGGCATGCATTTCGTAACATGACCACGGGCATTTATTTCGTAACATGGCCACGGCAGCATTCCGTGACATGGCCACGGGCAGCATTCAGTTTTAACATGGCCACGGGCAGCATTTCGTGACATGACCACGGGCAGCATTTTGTGACATGGCCACGGGCAGCATTTTGTGACATGGCCACGGGCATGCATTTCGTGACATGGGCCACTGTAACATGGCCACGGGCATTATTTCGTGACATGGCCACGGGCAGCATTCGCGTGACATGGCAGCCATTTTCGTGACATGGCCACGGGCATGCATTTCCGTGACATGGCCATGGGCATGCATTTTGTGACATGACCACAGGCATGCATTTCCGACATGGCATGGCCACATGGCATTCATTTCTTGACATGGCCACGGGCAGCATTTCGTGACATGGCCACGGGCATGCATTCCATGACATGGCCACGGGCATGCATTTCGTGACATGGCCACGGGCATGCATTTCATGACATGGCCACGGGCATGCATTCTGTGACAATGGACCACGGCATGCATTCCGTGACATGGCCACGGGCATGCATTTCCGTGACATGGCCATGGGCATGCATTTCATGACATGGCCAAAGGCATGCATTTCGTGACATGGCCACGGGCATGCATTTTGTGACATGACCGCGGGCAGCATTTCGTGACATGGCCAAGGGCAGCATTACGTGACATGGCCACGGGCATGTATTTCATGACATGACCACGGGCAGCATTTCGTCACATGGCCACAGGCATGCATTTTGTGATATGGCTACGGGCATGCATTTCGTGACATGGCCACGGGCATGCATTTTTGAACATGACCATGGGCATGCATTTTCTGTGACATGGCCACTGGCATGCATTCCGTGACATGACCACGGGCATGCATTTAAATGACATGGCCACAGGCATGCATTTTTGTGACATGGCCACGGGCAGCATTTCGTCCACATGGCCATGGGCAGCATTTCATAACGTGACCACGGGCAGCATTTTTGTAACGTGATCACGGGCATTTATTTCGTAACATGACCATAGGCAGCATTTCATAACATGACAATGGACAGCATTTAGTAACATGACTACGGGCAGCATTTAAGACATGACCATAGGCATGCATTTTGTAACATGACAATGGACAGCATTTCGTAACATGGCCATAATCAGCATTTGGCTTCATTACCATAGGCAGCATTTCGTGTAACATGACCATGGGCAGCATTTTGTGACATGACCATAGGCATGCATTTAGTAACATGACCATGGGCAGCATTTCGTCCAACATGACCACCGGGGCAGCATTTCGTGACATGACCATAGGCAGAATTTTGTGAACGGCCATGGGCATGCATTTTGTGACATGACCACGGGCATGCATTTCGTAACATGACCACAGGCAGCATTTTGTGACATGACCACACCGGCATGCATTTCGTGACATGACCACAGGCAGCATTTTGTAACATGACCACGGGCAGCATTTCGTGACATGACCATGGGCAGAATTTTTTTGACATGGCCACAGGCATGCATTTTTTCATGACATGGCCATGGGCATGCATTTTGTGACATGGCCACAGGCATTCATTTCGTGACATGATTACTACGGGCATGCATTTTGTGATATGGCCACGGGCAGCATTTAAGTGACATCATGGGCATGCATTTCATTTCATGACCACGGGCAGCATTTTTGTAACATGACCATGGGCAGCATTTCGACTGAACATGACCATGGGCAGCATTTCGTGAATGTGACCATAGGCAGAATTTCCGTGACATGGCCATGGGCAGCATTTCGTGACATGGCCACGGGCATGCATTTTGAAACATGATCCGGGCAGCATTTTTGACATGGCCACGGGCATGCATTTCGTGACATGACCACGGGCATGCATTTTGTGACATGACCATGGACAGCATTTCAGACATGGGCACGGGCAGCATTTTGTGACATGGCCACGGGCATGCATTTCATGACATGACCACAGGGATGCATTTCGTGACATGGCCACGGGCAGCATTTCGTGACATGGCCACGGGCATTCATTTCGTGACATGACCACGGGCAGCATTTTGTAACATGGCCATTTCGGACATGGCCACTTTTGCATTTCAAGACATGGCCACGGGCATGCATTTAGTGACATGGCCACCGGCATGCATTCCGTGACATGGCCACGGGCATGCATTCCGTGACATGGCCACGGGCATGCATTCCATGACAATAGCCATTTGGGCATGCATTTTCGTGACATGACCACAGGCATGCATTTTGTGATATGGCCATGGGCAGCATTTCGTGACATGGCCACAGGCATTTCGTGACATGGCCACGGGCACGGGCATTTTCGTTCCACATGGCCACGGGCATGCATTTTGTGACATGGTCATGGGCAGCATTTCGTGACATTTCGTGATGACCATGGCATGCATTTTGTGACATGACCATGGGCAGCATTTTTGAACATGGCCACTGGCATCATTTCGTGACATGGCCATGGGGCAGCATTTTGTGACATGGCCACGGGCAGCTTTTTGTGACATGGCCCACGGGCAGCATTTAGTGAACATGACCATGGGCAGCATTTCGTAACATGACCACGGGCAGCATTTCCGCATGACCACGGGCATGCATTTCGTAACATGGCCATGGGCAGCATTTTCATAACATGACAATGGGCAGCATTTAGTTACATGACCATCGGCAGCATTTCGTGAACGTGACCATGAGGCAGCATTTTGTAACATGACCACGGGCAGCATTTCGTAACATGACCATAGGCAGCATTTTCGTGACATGACCATGGGCAGCATTTCATAACATGACCACGGGCAGCATTTCGTGAACATGACCATAGGCATGCATTTCGTGACATGACCATGGGCAGCATTTCGTGACATGACCACGGGCATGCATTTTGTAACATGACCACGGGCAGCATTTTGTAACATGACCATGGGCAGCATTTTGTGACATGACCACAGGCAGCATTTCGTGACATGACCACAGGCATGCATTTTTAACACATGACCATGGGCAGCATTTCATAACATGACCACGGGCAGCATTTTGTGACATGGCCACGGGCATGCATTTCGTGACATGGCCACAGGCATGCATTTCATGACATTTTGATGGACATGCATTTCGTGACATGGCCATGGGCAGCATTTCGTGACATGGCCACGGGCATTTATTTTGTGACATGGCCACGGGCATGCATTTTGTGACATGGCCACGGGCATTATTTTCCGATGATGGCCACATGGGCAGCATTTTGTGACATGGCCATAGGCATGCATTTTGTAACATGGCCACAGGCATGCATTTAGGGGACCACGGGCAGCATTTCATGACATGGCCACAGGCATGCATTTCCGTAACATGGCCACAGGCATGCATTTTCGTGACATGGCCATGGGCATGCATTCGTGACATGGCCATGGGCAGCATTTTCATGCAAATACGGCCGGGGGCATGGTTCATTTTTCATATGGCCATGGGCAACATTTCCGTGACATGGCCACAGGCATGCATTTTGTGACATGGCCATCGGGTCATGCATTTCGTGACATGACCACGGGCAGCATTTCGTAACATGACCACGGGCATGCATTTACAATGTGGCCACGGGCATGCATTTCGTGATATGGCCACGGGCATCCATTTAGTGAACATGGCCATGGGCATGCATTTTCATGACATGGCCACAGGCATTATTTCGGGACAAATACAAACAGCATTTTCGTGACATGGCCACGGGCATGCATTTATTGACATGGCCACGGGCAGCATTTTGTGACATGGCCACGGGCAGCATTCCGTGACATGGCCACAGGCATGCATTTCGTGACATGGCCACGACATTTATTCGCAAAATGGCCACAAGCAAATATTTAAATGACATGGCCACGGGCAGCATTTCATGACATGGCCATGGGCATGCATTCGTTTTTTATGGCCACAGGCATGCATTTCGCGGACATGGCCATGGGCATGCATTTTGTGACATGGCCATGGGCAGCATTTCGTGACATGACCACGGGCATTTATTTTGTGACATGACCATGGGCAGCATTTCGTGACATGGCCACGGGCATGCATTTCATGACATGACCACGGGCATGCATTTCCGTAACATGACCATAGGCAGCATTTCCGTGACATGACCATGGGCAGCATTTCGTGAAATGACCACGGGCATGCATTCGTGACATGGCCATGGGCAGCATTTTGTGACATGGCCATAGGGCAGGCATTTCGTGACATGGCCACGGGCAGCATTTAGACATGGCCACGGGCAGCATTTTGTGACATGGCCACGGACATGCATTTTGTGACATGACCACGGGCATGCATTTCCAGTGACATGGCCACGGGCATGCATTTCTTGACATGGCCACAGGCATGCATTTTTGACATGGCCACAGGCATGCATTCCGTGACATGGCCACGGGCATGCATTTCGTGACATGGCCACGGGGCATGCATTTCGTGACATGGCCACGGGCAGCATTTTCGTGACATGGCCACGGGCATGCATTTCGTGACATGGCCACGGGCATGCATTTCGTGACATGGCCATGGGCATGCATTTCCGTGACATGGCCACGGGGCATGCATTTCATGACATGGCACATTCCATCCATTTCGTGACATGGCCACGGGCATGCATTTTGTGACATGGTCACGGAGCATGCATTTTGGTGACATGGCCATGCAGCATTTCGTGACATGGCCACGGGCATGCATTTTGTGACATGGCCACGGGCATGCATTCCGTGACATGGCCACGGCATGCATTTAGTGACATGCCACGGGCATGCATTTCGTGACATGGCCACGGAGCATTTATTTAAGTGACATGGCCACGGGCATACATTTCGTGACATGGCCACAGGCATGCATTTCCATGACATGGCCACAGGCATGCATTTCGTGACATAGGCCACGGGCATGCATTTCATTGACATTACCACGGGCATGCATTTTGTGACATGGCCACTTGCATGCATTTTGTGACATGACCATGGGCAGCATTTTTATGACATGATCACGGGCAGCATTTTGTAACATGGCCACAGGCATGCATTTCATAACATGGCCACGGCATGCATTTCGTGACATGGCCACGGGACATGCATTTCGTGAATATGGCCATAAGCATTTCGTGCAGCATTTTCACGGCAGCATTTCGTACAATGGCCACGGGCAGCATTTCGTGACATGGCCATGGGCAGCATTTTGTGACATGACCACGGGCATGCATTTAGTGACATGGCCACGGGCATGCATTTCGTGACATGACCACAGGCATGCATTTTGTGATTCAGATGGCCACAGGCATGCATTTTGAACATGGCCATGGGCATGCATTTCGTGACATGCCACAGGCATGCATTTTTCGTGACATGGCCACGGGCATGCATTCGGTCACATGGCCACGGGCATTTATTCCGGTGACATGGCCACTAGCATGGCATTCATGACATGGCCAACGGGTTACGCATTTTATGACATGGCCACAGGCATGCATTCGTTGACATGGCCACGGGCATGCATTTCGTGACATGGCCACAGGCAGCATTTTGTGACATGGCCATGGGTATGCATTTTGTAACATGACCACGGGCAGCATTTTGTGACATGGCCATGGGCAGCATTTCGTGACATGGCCACGGGCATGCATTTTTGTCCAATATAACCACGGGCAAAGCATTTCGTGTGAACATGGCCATGAACATGCATTTTTCATGACATGACCATGGGCATGCATTTTGTGACATGGCCAAAGGCAGCATTTCGTGACATGGCCACGGGCATGCATTTTGTGACATGGCCATAGGGCATGCATTTTGTGACATGGCCACGGGCAGCATTTAATTGACATGACCACGGGCATGCATTTATTTCGTGACATTTCGTGGACCCACGGGCATCCATTTCCATGACATGGCCACAGGCAGGCATTTTGTAACATGGCCATGGGCATGCATTTCGCGACATGACCATGGGGCAGCATTTCATAACATGACCACGGCATGCATTTTGGATGACATGACCACCGGGCAGCATTTTGTGACATGACCATGGGCATTATTCAACGTGACCATGACCATTTATTTCGGCATGCATTTTCGTAACATGACCACGGGCATGCATTTCGTTTCATGGCCACGGGCATGCATTTAAATGACGTGGCCACAGGCATTCATTTTGTGACATGGCCCGCGGCATGCATTTTGTGACATGACCACGGACATGCATTTAATGTAACATGACCATGGGCATGCATTTCGTGACATGGCCACAGGCATGCATTTTGTAATATGACCACTTGCAGCATTTTGTGACATGGCCACAGGCAGCGGGCATTTCGTGACATGGCCACGGCATGCATTTCGTAACATGGCCACGGGCATGCATTTCGTGACATGGCTACGGGCATTCATTCGTGACATGGCCACGGGCATGCATTTTGTGACATGGCCACGGGCATGCATTTCGTAACATGGCCACGGGCATGCATTTCAACATGGCCACGGGCATGCATTTACGTAACATGACCAGGGCATGCATTTCGTGACATGACCACGGGCAGCATTTCGTAACATGACCACAGGCAGCATTTCATGACATGGCACGGGCAGCATTTTGTGACATAATACGGGCATGCATTTAATGACATGGCCACGGGGCATTTATTTCGTAACATGGCCACAAGCATGCATTTTCGTGACATGACCATGGGCAGCATTTAAATAACATGGCCACGGGCATGCATTTAACATGACCACAGGCAGCATTTCGCGACATGACCACGGGCAGCATTTCGTAAATGGCCACGGGCAGCATTTTGTAACATGGCCACGGGCATGCATTTCACATGGCCACGGGCATCCATTCCATGACATGGCCACAAGCAGCATTTTGTGACATGGCCACTGGCATGCATTTCGTAACATGACCACGGGCAGCATTTTGTGACATGGCCACAGGCATGCATTTTGTGACATGGCCACGGGCATGCATTTCGTGACATGGCCACGGGCATGCATTTCGTGACATGACCACGGGCATGCATTTTGTGACATGACCACGGGCAAGCATTTCGTGACATGGCCACAGGCATGCATTTCCGTGACATGGCCACAGGCATGCATTTTTGTGACATGGCCACAGGCAGCATTTCGTGACATGGCCACGGGCAGCATTTATGCGCATGGCCATGGACATTTTTGTAACATGGCCATGGGCGGCATTTCGTGACATGGCCACGGGCATGCATTTCGTGACATGGCCACGGGCATGCATTTCGTGACATGACCACGGGCATGCATTTCGTGACATGGCCACGGACATGCATTTCATGACATGGCCACGGGCATGCATTTCATGACATGGCCATGGGCAGCAATTCATGACATGTCCACGGGCAGCATTTCGTGACATGACCACGGGCATGCATTTCGTGACATGGCCACGGGCATGCATTTCGTGACATGGCCACGGGCATGCATTTCCGTAATATGGCCACTTGCATGCATTCACATGACATGGTTTGGGCATGCATTTCGTGACATGGCCACGGGCATTTATTTCGTGACATGGCCACGGGCAGCATTTCATGACATGGCCACGGGCATGCATTTTGTGACATGGCCACGGGCATGCATTTAAGTGACATGGCCACGGGCATTTATTTCATGAACATGACCATGGGCATGCATTTGATGATATGGCCACGGGCAGCATTTCGTGACATGGCCACGGGCATGCATTTCAAGACATGACCATGGGCATGCATTCCGCGACATGTGACCACGGGGCATGCATTTTTAAGTGACATGGCCCACGGGCATGCATTTTGTGACATGACCACGGGCATGCATTTTGTGACATGGCCACAAGCATGCATTTCCGTGACATGGCCACAGGCATGCATTTTTGTGACATGGCTACACGGGCAGCATTTCGTAACATGACCACGGGCATGCATTTCATGACATGGCCACGGGCAGCATTTCGTGACATGACCATGGGCATGCATTTTGTGAACATGGCCACGGGCAGCATTTTGTAACATGACCACGGGCATGCATTTTCCGACATGACCACGGGCATGCATTTCGTTACATGGCCACAGGCATGCATTTCGTGACATGGCCCACGGCATTTTTTGTGACATGGCCACGGGCATGCATTTTGTGACATGGCCATGGGCATGCATTTCGTGACATGGCCATGGGCATGCATTTTTTGACATGGCCACGGGCATGCATTTTGTGACATGGCCACAGGGCATGCATTTCGTGACATGGCCACGGGCATGCATTCATGACATGGCCACGGGCATGCATTTAGTAACATGGCCATGGGCATGCATTCATTTGACACATGGCCACGGGCATGCATTTCGTAACATGGCCACGGGCATGCATTTCGTGACATGGCCACGGGCATGCATTTCGTACATGGCCACCAACATGCATTCCGTGACATGGCCACAGGCATGCATTTTGTGACATGGCCACGGGCATGCATTTTGTGACATGGCCACTGGCATGCATTTCATGACATAGCCACGGGCATGCATTTCATGACATGGCCACTGGCAGCATTTCGTGACACCCACGGCAGCATGCATTCATGACATGGCCACTTACATGCATTCCGTGACATGGCCACGGGCATGCATTTTGTGACATGGCCACGGGCATGCATTCCATGACATGGCCACGGGCATGCATTTCGTGACATGGCCATGGAGCATTTATTTCGTTACATGGCCCACGGGCATTTATTTTCGTGACATGGCCACGGGCATGCATTTCGTGACATGGCCACGGCATGCATTTCGTGACATGGCCACGGGCATGCCACATGGCCACAGGCATGCATTTCGTGACATGGCCACGGGCATGCATTTCGTGACATAATGAACAGGCATGCATTTCGTGACATGGCCACGGGCATGCATTTCCTGAAATGGCCACGAGCATCCATTTTGTGACATGGCCATGACATGGCCACGGGCATGCATTTCGTGACATGGCCACGGGCATGCATTCCGTGACATGGCCACGGGCATGCATTTCGTGACATGGCCACGGGCATGCATTTTGTGACATGGCCACAGGCATTTATTCCATGACATGTGCGGGCATGCATTTCGCGACATGGCCACGGGCATGCATTTCGTGACATGACCACGGGCATGCATTCTGTGACATGACCATGGGCATGCATTTCGTCACATGGCCATGGGCATGCATTTCGTGACATGGCAACGGGCATGCATTTTGTGACATGGCCACGGGCATGCATTTCGTGACATGGCCACAGCATGCATTTCGTGACATGATCATGCATTCATTTTGACATGGCCACGGGCATGCATTTCTGTGACATGGCCACGGGCATGCATTTCATGACATGGCCACGGGCATGCATTTCGTGACATGACCACGGGCATGCATTTTGTGACATGGCCACGGGCATGCATTTCGTAACATGACCACGGGCATGCATTCCATTGACATGACCACAGGCATGCATTTTTTGACATGGCCACGGGCATGCATTCCGTGAAAATGGCCACGGGCATGCATTTTGTGACATGGCCACGGGCATGCATTTTGTGACATGGCCACGGGCATGCATTCGTAACATGACCATGGGCATGCATTCGTGACATGGACCACGGGCATGCATTTTGTGACATGGCCACAAGGCATGCATTTCGTGACATGGCCACGCGTCATGCATTTTGTGACATGGCCACGGGCATGCATTCCGTGACATGGCCACAGGCATGCATTCGTGACATGGCCACGGGCATGCATTCCGTGACATGGCCACGGGCATGCATTTTTGTGATAACGGGCATGCATTCTGTGACGCAGCATTTAAGGATTATGCATTCCGTGACATGGCCACGGGCATGCATTTCGTGACATGGCCACGGGCATGCATTCTGTGACATGGCCACTGGCATGCATTTGAAGACATGGCCACGGGCATGCATTTCATGACATGGCCACGGGCATGCATTCCGTGACATGGCCACGGGCATGCATTCCGTAACATGGCCACGGGCAGCATTCGATGACATGGCCACAGGCATGCATTCCGTGACATGGCCACGGGCATGCATTTCGCGTGACATGGCCACAGGGCATGCATTCCATGACATGGCCACGGGCATGCATTTCGTGACATGGCCACGGGCATGCATTTTCGTGACATGGCCACGGGCATGCATTTGTGACATGGCCACGGGCAGCATTTTTGTGACATGGCCATGGGCATCCATTTCGTGACATGACCACGGGCAGCATTTTGTAACATGACCCACGGGCAGCATTTTGTATTCAATGGCCATGGGCATGCATTTTGTGAACATGATCCATGGGCAGCATTTTGTGACATGACCATGGGCATGCATTTTGTGACATGACCATGGGCATGCATTTCATGACATGGCCACGGGCATGCATTTGAATGACATGACCACAGGCAGCATTCCGTGACATGGCCACGGGCATGCATTTCGTGACATGGCCACGGGCATGCATTCCGTGACATGGCCACGGGCATGCATTCCGACATGGCATGGCCATGCATTTTGCACAGGCATGCATTTTGTGACATGGCCACGGGCATGCATTTCGTGACATGGCCACGGGCATGCATTCCGTGACATGGCCACGGGCATGCATTCCGTGACATGGCCACGGTCATGCATTCCGTAACATGGCCACAGGCATGCATTCCGTGACATGGCCACGGGCATGCATTCATTCAGTGACATGCATTCCACATGGCCACGGGCATTTTGTGACATGGCCACGGGCATGCATTCGTGACATGGCCACGGGCAGCATTCCATGACATGGCCACGGGCATACATTCCGTGACATGGCCACGGGCATGCATTTCGTGACATGGCCACGGGCATGCATTCCACATAACATGGCCACTGGCATGCATTTTGTAACATGGCCACAGGCATGCATTCCGTGACATGGCCACAGGCGTGCATTCAGTGACATGGCCACGGACATGCATTTCGTGACATGGCCCATGGGCATGCATTTTGTGACATGGCCACGGGCATGCATTCCGTTACATGGCCACAGGCATGCATTTTGTGACATGACAATGGCCACAGGCAGCATTTCGTGACATGGCCACGGGCATGCATTTTGTGACATGGCCATGGAAGCATTTTGTGACATGGCCATGGGCATGCATTTTGTGACATGGCCACGGGCATTTATTTTGTTACATGGCCACAAGCAGCATTTCGTGACATGGCCATGGGCAGCATTTAAGTAACATGACCATGGGCAGCATTTCATTGACATGGCCACAGGCAACATTTCGTGACATGGCCATGGGCAGCATTTCGTGAAATGGCCATTTCATAACATAAGCATTTCTTGACATGGCCATGGGCAGCATTTCTTGACATGGCCACGGGCATGCATTTCGTGACATGGCCACGGGCATCCATTCCGTGACATGGCCACGGGCATGCATTTCGTGACATGGCCACGGGCATGCATTTCGTGACATGGCCACGGGCATGCATTTCGTGACATGGCCACGGGCATGCATTCCGTGACATGGCCACGGGCATGCATTCCGTGACATGGCCACTGGCATGCATTCCGTGACATGGCCACGGGCATGCATTCCGTGACATGGCCACGGGCATGCATTCAATGACATGGCCACAGGCATGCATTCCGTGACATGGCCACGGGCATGCATTCCAGTGGCCATGTCTTGAAATGCATTCCATGACATGGCCACGGGCATGCATTTCGTGACATGACCACGGGCATGCATTCCATGAGATGGCCACGGGCATGCATTTCTTGACATGGCCACGGGCATCCATTCCGTGACATGGCCACAGGCATGCATTTAGTGAACATGACCACGGGCATGCATTTTGTAACATGGCCACGGGCATGCATTTTGTGACATGGCCACGGGCATGCATTTTGTGACATGGCCACGGGCATGCATTCCGTGTGACATGGCCACTGGCATACATTCCGTGACATGGCCACGGGCATGCATTCCGTGACATGGCCACGGGCATGCATTCCATGACATGGCCACAGGCATGCATTTCGTGACATGGCCACGGGCAGCATTTTGTGACATGGCCAGGGGCATTTTTTTTGACATGGCCCACGGGCATGCATTTCGTGACATGGCCACTGGCATGCATTCCGTGACATGGCCACGGGCATGCATTCCAGTGGCATGGCCACGAGAAATGCATTCCATGACATGGCCACGGGCATGCATTTCGTGACATGACCACGGGCATGCATTCCATGAGATGGCCACGGGCATGCATTCCATGACATAGCCACGGGCATTCATTCCGTGACATGGCCATGGGCATGCATTCCGTGACATGGCCACGTGCATGCATTTCGTGACATGGCCACGGGCAGCATTTCGTGACATGGCCACGGGCATGCATTTCGTGACATGGCCACGGGCATGCATTTTGTGACATGACCATAGGCAGCATTTCGTAACATGACCACGGGCAGCATTTAGTAACATGACCATGAGTAGCATTTCGTAACATGACCATAGGCAATATTTCGTAAAAAGACCGTGGGCACAATTTAGTAACATGACCATAGGCAACATTTTGTAACAAGACCATGGGCTGAATTTAGTAACATAACCATCGGCAGAATTTAGTAACATGACCATGGGCAGTATTTCATAACATGGACAGCATTTTGCAACATGACCATGGGCAGCATATTGTAACATGACCATAGGCAGCGTTTCAAAACATGACCACGGGCAGCATTTCGTGACATGGCCACAGGCAGCATTTTGTGACATGGCCATGGGCATGCATTTTCGTAACGTGACCACGGGCTGCATTTAGTAACATGACCACAGGCAGCATTTCGTAACGTGACCATGGGCAGCATTTAGTAACAAGACCATAGGCAGCATTTCATAATGTAACCATGCGCAGCATTTCGTAACGTGACCATAGGCAGCATTTCGTAACTTGACCATGGGCAGCATTTAGTAACAAGATATTAGGCAGCATTTCATAACGTGACCATGCGCAGCATTTCATAACGTGACCATAGGCATCATTTAGTAACATGACCATAGGAGGAATTTAGTAACATGACCATAGGCACTATTTCGTAACATTACCATAGGCAGCATTTAGTAACAAGACCATGGGCTGAATTTAGTAACATAACCATGGGCAGAATTTAGTAACATGACCATGAGCAGTATTTCATAACATGGGCAGCATTTCGTAACATGACCATAGGCAGCATTTAGTAACATGACCATGGGTGGAATTTAGTAACATGACCACTGGCAGCATTTCGTAACGTGACCATGGGCAGCATTTCGATACATGACCACGGGCAGCATTTCGTAACGTGACCACGGGCAGCATTTCGTAACGTGACCAGGGGCAGCATTTCGTAACTTGACCACGGGCAGCATTTCGTAACGTGACCATAGGCAGCATTTCGTAACATGACCATGGGCAGCTTTTCGTAATATGACCATAGGCAGTATTTAGTAACATGACGATGGGCAGCATTTAGTAACATGACCACGGGCAGCATTTTGTAACATGGCCACGGGAATTCATTTCGTGACATGGCCACGGGCATGCATTTCGTGACATGGCCACGGGCATGCATTTTGTAACATGACCACTGGCAGCATTTCGTAACATGACCACAGGCAGCATTTTCTGACATGACCACGGGCAGCATTTCGTGACATGACCACAGGCAGCATTTTGTATGACATGACCAGGGCAGCATTTCGTAACGTGACCACGGGCAGAATTTCATAACATGGTCACTTGAAGCATTTCGTGACATGGCCACGGGCATTCATTTCGTGACATGGCCATGGGCAGCATTTCGTGACATGGCCATGGGCATGCATTTCGTGACATGGCCACGGGCAGCATTTCGTGACATGACCATGGGCAGCATTTTGTAACGTGGCCAGGGCAGTTTTCGTGACATGACCACAGGCAGCATTTCGTAACATGGCCACGGGCAGCATTTTGTAACATGACCATAGGCAGCATTTCAAGACATGACCACAGGCAGCATTTCGTGACATGGCCACGGGCAGCATTTCGTGACATGACCATGGGCATTTCGTAACATGACGGGCATTTCGTAACATGACCACAAGCATTTCGTGACATGGCCACGGGCAGCATTTAGTGACATGACCATGCATTTACAGACATTTCGTGATATGGCCATGGGCATGGGCATTTCGTGACATGACCATGGGCATGCATTTCGTAACATGACCACTGGCATGCATTTCGTGACATGACCATGGGCATGCATTTCGGGCAGCATTTTGTAACATGACCACGGGCATGCATTTTTGTAACATGACCACGGGCATGCATTCCGTGACATGGCCCACAGGCATGCATTTCGTGACATGGCCACAGGCATGCATTCCATGACATGGCCACGGGCATGCATTCCGTGACATGGCCACGGGCATGCATTTCGTGACATGGCCACAGGGCATTTCATTTTCGCGGGCACATTTCACCGCCACAGGCATGCATTTCGTGACATGATCACGGGCATGCATTTCGTGAATATGACCATAATCAGCATTTCGTGACACTACCATAGGCAGCATTTCGTGACATGACCATGGGCATGCATTAGTAACATGACCACAGGCAGCATTTTGTAACGTGACCAGGAGCAGCATTTCGTAATGTGACCACGGGCAGAATTTCGTAACATGGCTACTTGCAGCATTTCGTGACATGGCCACGGGCATGCATTTCGTGACATGGCCACGGGCATTCATTTCGTGACATGGCCATGGGCATGCATTTTGTGATATGGCCATAGGCATGCATTTCGTGACATGGCCACAGGCAAGCATTTCGTGACATTGCCATGGACATGCATTTCATTACATGACCACGGGCAGCATTTCGTAACGTCACCATGGGCAGCATTTCGTAACGTGACCAGGGGCAGCATTTCGCAATGTGACCACTGGCAGAATTTCATAACATGGCCACGGGCAGCATTTCGTGACATAGCCAGGGCATGCATTTCGTGACATGGCCACAGGCAGCATTTCGTGACATGGCCATGGGCATCATTTTCTGACATGGCCACGGGAAGCATTTCATGACATGGCCATGGGCATGCATTTCATGACATGGCCATGGACATGCATTTCGTGACATGGCCACGGGCATGCATTCTGTGACATGGCCACGGGCATGCATTCCGTGACATGGCCACGGGCATGCATTCCGTGACATGATCACGGGCAGCATTTTAGTGACATGGCCACTGGCAGCATTTTCGTGACATGGCCACAGGCATTTCATTCCATACATGTCCACAGGCATGCATTCCGTGACATGGCAACAATCATGCATTCTGTAACATGGCCACGGGCATGCATTCCGTGACATGGCCACGGGCATGCATTTCGTGACATGGCCACGGGCATGCATTTTGTGACATGGCCACGGGCATGCATTCCGTGACATGGCCACGGGCATGCATTCCATGACATGGCCACGAGCATGCATATCGTGACATGATCACGGGCAGCATTTTGTGACATGGCCACTAGCATGCATTTTGTGACATGGCCACGGGCATGCATTTCGTGACATGGCCATGGACATGCATTTCGTGACATGGCCAGGCACAGCATTTTGTGACATGGTCACGAGCATGCATTTTGTGACATGGCCATGGGCATGCATTCCGTGACATGGCCACGGGCATGCATTCCATGACATGGCCACGGTCATGCATTCCGTGACATGGACACGGGCATCCATTCCATGACATGGCCACGGGCATGCATTCCGTAACATGGCCACGGGCATGCATTCCGTGACATTGCCACGGTCATGCATTCCGTGACATGGCCACGGGCATGCATTTTGAGATATGATCACGGGCAGCATTTTGTGACATGGCCACGGGCATGCATTCCGTGACATGGCCACTTGCATGGTTTCATGGCCATTCTGCATGCATTTTGTGACATGGCCACGGGCATGCATTTCGTGACATGGCCACGGGCATGCATTTCGTAACATGGCCACGGGCAGCATTTGTGACATGGCCACAGGCATGCATTCAGTGACATGGCCACGGGCATGCATTCCATGACATGGCCATGGGCATGCATTTCGTGACATGACCACTGCATCATTCCGTTACATGGCCACAGGCAGCATTTCATGACATGGCCACTGGCATTTTCGTGACATGACCACGGGCATGCATTTTGTGACGGCCATAGGCAGCATTTCGTGACATGGCCACGGGCAGCATTTATGTAACATGGCCACGGGCATGCATTTTATAACATGGCCACGGGCATGCATTTTGTGACATGGCCATGGGCATGCATTCAGTGACATGGCCACGGGCATGCATTTCATGACATGACCACGGGCATGCATTTTGTAACATGACCACGGGCAGCATTTTATGACATGACCACGGGCATGCATTTCGTGACATGGCCATGGGCATGCATTTCGTGACATATGACCACAGGCATGCATTTTGTGACATGGCCACGGGCATGCATTTCCATGACATGGCCACGGTCATGCATTCCATGACATGGCCACGGGCATGCATTTCGTGACATGGCCACAGGCATGCATTTCCGTGACATGGCCACGGGCATGCATTCTGTGACATGGCCACGGGCAGCATTTAACCGTGACATGGCCATGGGCATGCATTTTGTGACATGGCCACGGGTAGCATTTCTTGACATGGACACGGGCATGCATTTTGTGACATGGCCACGGGCATGCATTCAGTGACATGGCCATGGGCAGCATTTTCGTGACATGGCCACGGGCATGCATTTCAGTGACATAGCCATGGGCAGCATTTCATGACATGGCCACGGCATGCATTTCGTAACATGATCACGGGCATGCATTCCGTAACATGACCATAATCAGCATTTTCATGACATGACCACAGGCATGCATTTCGTGACATGGCCACTGGCATGCATTTCGAAACATGGCCATGGGCATGCATTTAGTAACATGACCACGGGCATGCATTTCGTGACATGACCACAGCATGCATTTTTGTAACATGGCCATAGGCATGCATTTAAATGACATGACCACAGGCATACATTCGTGACATGATCCACGGGCAGCATTCCGTGACATGACCATAATCAGCATTTCGTGACATGGCCACAGGCATGCATTTCGTAACATGGCCACGGGCATGCATTTAAACATGGCCACAGGCATGCATTTTGTGACGTGACCACGGGCAGCATTTTGTGACATGACCACGGGCAGCATTTTGTAACATGGCCACTGGCATGCATTTATGACATGGCCACGGGCATGCATTTCGTGACATGACCACGGGCATTCATTTTGTGACATGGCCATGGGCAGCATTTTGTGACATGGCCATAGGCATGCATTTCGTGACATGGCCACAGGCATGCATTTTCATGACATGGCCATGGACATGCATTTCATGACATGGCCACGGGCAGCATTTTGGTGACATGGCCATGGGCATGCATTTAAATGACATGACCAGGGGCATGCATTTTGTGACATGACCACGGGCATGCATTCATGACATGGCCACGGGCATGCATTTTAATGACATGGCCACGGGCATGCATTTTGTGACATGGCCACAGGCATGCATTCTGTGACATTGCCACGGGCATGCATTCCGTGACATGGCCACGGGCATGCATTTCGACATGGCCACGGGCAGCATTTCGTGACATGGCCACGGGCATGCATTTCAGTGACATGGCCACGGGCAGCATTTTGTGACATGGCCATGGGGCATGCATTCCGTGACATGGCCACGGGCATGCATTTTTAGTAACATGGCCACGGGGCATGCATTTCGTGACATGATCACACGGGCAGCATTCCGTGACATGGCCACGGGCATGCATTTTGTAACATGGCCACGGGCATGCATTCCGTGACATGGCCACGGGCATGCATTTCCGTGGACATGGCCACAATCATGCATTTCGTGACATGGCCACGGCATGCATTCCGTGACATGGGCCACTGGCATGCATTTCGTGACATGGCCACATCAGCATTTTGTGACATGGCCACAGGCATGCATTTCATGACATGGCCACGGGCATGCATTTTCATGACATGGCCACGGGCATGCATATTTTCTGACATGGCCACGGGCAGCATTTCATGACATGGCCACTAGCATGCATTTTGTGACATGGCCACGGGCATGCATTTCGTGACATGGCCACGGCATGCATTTCGTGACATGGCCACGGGCATGCATTTCGTGAACATGGCCACGAGCATGCATTTTTGTGACATGGTCACAGGCATCATTTCGTGACATGGCCATCATTTCGTGACATGGCCACGGGCATGCATTCCGTGACATGGCCACGGGCATGCATTTCCTTGACATGGCCAGGGGCAGCATTTCAATGACATGGTCCACGGGCATGCATTTTGTGACATGGCCACAGGGCATGCATTTCGTGACATGACCACGGGCATGCATTTTGACATCACCCGGGTCATGCATTCACATGGACACGGGCATGCATTCCGTGACATGGCCACGGGCATGCATTCCATGACATGGCCACAACATGCATTTTGTGACATGGCCACGGCATGCATTCCGTGACATGGCCACGGGCATGCATTTCATGACATGGCCACACGGCAGCATTTTGTGACATGATCATGGCATGCATTCCAGTGGACATGGCCACACGGGCATGCATTTCATGACATGGCCACGGGCATGCATTCCGTGACATGGCACACGGCATGCATTTTGACATGGCCACGGGCATGCATTCCGCGACATGGCCACGGGCATGCATTTCGTGACATTGCCACAGGGATGCATTCAGTGACATGGCCACGGACATGCATTTCATGACATGGCCATGGGCATGCATTCCGTGACATGGCCACTTGGCATGCATTCCGTGACATGGCCACAGGCATGCATTTCATGACATGGCCACTGGCATGCATTTCGTGACATGGCCACGGGCATGCATTTTTGACATGGCCACGGGCATGCATTTAAATGACATGGCCACGGGCATGCATTTCGTGACATGGCCACGGGCATGCATTTCGTGAACATGGCCACGGGCATGCATTTCGTGATATGGCCACGGGCATGCATTTCGTGATGACCATGGGCAGCATGGCCACATGGCATGCATTCATTTCCGTGACATGGCCACGGGCATGCATTTTTTGAAACATGGCCACTGGCATGCATTCCGTGACATGGCCACGGGCATGCATTCCATGACATGGCCACGGGCATGCATTCCGTGACATGGCCACAAAATGCATTCAGTGACATGGCCACAGGCATGCATTTCGTGACATGGCCACGGGCATGCATTTTGTGACATGACCACTTGCATGCATTTCAAGACATGGCCATGGGCATGCATTCCGTGACATGGCCACGGGCATGCATTTCGTGACATGGCCACGGCATGCATTTCAGTGACATGACCACGGGCATGCATTCCGTGACATGGCCACGGGCATGCATTCCATGACATGGCCACGGGCATGCATTCCATGACATGACCACGGGCATTCATTCCGTGACATGACCATGGGCATGCATTCCGTGACATGACCACAGGCATGCATTTTTGTGACATGACCATGGGCAGCATTTAAAGGGACATGGCCATGGGCATGCATTTCGTGACATGACCATGGGCATGCATTTCGTTCATGACCGTGGGCATGCATTTTGTAACATGACCATAGGCAGCATTTTGTAACATGACCATGGGCAGCATTTCCAGTGACATGACCATGGGCATGCATTTCGTGAACATGGCCATGGGCATGCATTTTCATGACATGGCCACATGCATTTTGTGACATGACCATGGGCAGCATTTTATAACATGACCACGGGCATACGCATTTTTCTTAACATGACCACGGGCATTTCTTTAGTAACAAGACCACAGGCAGCATTTTGTGACATGGCCAACTGGGCATGCATTTCGTGACATGGCCATGGAGCAGCATTTCGTGACATGGCCACAGGCATGCATTTTCTAACATGGCCAACGGGCATGCATTTCGTGGTATGGCCACGGGCATGCATTCCGTGACATGGCCATAGGCATGCATTTATTGACATGGCCATGGGCATGCATTTCGTGACATGACCACAGGCAGCATTTCGTGACATGACCACTAGGCATGCATTCCGTGACATGACCACAGGCATTCATTTCATGACATGGCCAAATTTAGTGACATGACCACGGGCATGCATTTCGTAACATGGCCACGGGCATGCATTCCGTGACATGACCATGGGCATGCATTCAGTGACATGTACCACGGGCATGCATTTCGTAACATGACCATGGGCATCATTTCCATGACATGGGCATGCATTTCGTGATTTTGATTTCCATGAACATGGGCAGGGCATTCGTGACATGACCATAGGCACATTTTGACATGCCATTCCGCGGCATGCATTTCGTGACATGGCCACTAGTGACATGGCCACATGCATTTTGTGACATGGCCATGGGCATGCATTCCGTGACATGGCCACGGGCATGCATTTTGTGACATGGCCACGGGCATGCATTCCGTGACATGGCATGGGCACATTTCGGGAACATGGCCATCCATGCATTCGTGACATGGCCACACAGGCATGCATTCCGTGACATGGCCACAGGCATGCATTCTGTGACATGGCCACGGGCATGCATTCCATGACATGGCCACGGGCATGCATTTCGTGACATGATCACGGGCATATCATTTTGTGACATGGCCACTGGGCATGCATTTTGTGACATGGCCACGGGCATGCATTCCATGACATAAACACGGGCATGCATTCCGTGACATGGCCCGCGGTCATGCATTCCGTGACATGGACCACGGGCATCCATTCCATGACATGGCCACGGGCATGCATTCCGTGACATGGCCATGGGCATGCATTCCGTGACATGGCCACGTGCATACATTTTGTGACATGGCCACGGGCAGCATTTCGTGACAAGGCCACGGGCATGCATTTCGTGACATGACCATAGGCAGCATTTCGTAACATGACAACGGGCAGCATTTAGTAACATGACCATGAGTAGCATTTCGTAACATGACCATAGGCAATATTTCGTAAAAAGACTGTGGGCACAATTTAGTAACATGACCATAGGCAACATTTTGTAACAAGACCATGGGCTGAATTTAGTAACATAACCATGGGCAGAATTTAGTAACATGACCATGGGCAGTATTTCATAACATGCACAGCATTTTGTAACATGACCACAGGCAGCATATTGTTTATGACCACAAGCAGCGTTTCTTAACATGACCACGGGCAGCATTTCGTGACATGGCCACAGGCAGCATTTTGTGACATGGCCACGGGCATGCATTCCATAACATGGCCACGGGCAGCATTTCGTGACATGGCCACGGGCATCATTTTGTGACATGGCCACGGGCAAGCATTTTGTGACATGGCCACGGGCATGCATTTCATGACATGGCCATGGACATGCATTTCGTGACATGGCCACGGGCATGCATTCTGTGACATGGCCACGGGCTTGCATTCTGTGTCATGGCCACGAGCATGCATATTGTGACATGATCACGGGCAGCATTTCGTGACATGACCACTAGCATGCATTTCGTGACATGGCCACGGGCATGCATTCCGTGACATGGCCACGGGCATGCATTCCGTGACATGGCAACAGTCATGCATTCTGTAACATGGCCACGGGCATGCATTCCGTGACATAGCCACAGGCATGCATTCAGTGACATGGCCACAGGCATGCATTTGTAACATGGCCACGGGCATGCATTTAATGACATGGCCACAGGCAGCATTTCGTAACATGACAACAGGCAGCATTTAGTAACATGACCATGGGCAGCATTTCGTAACATGACCATAGGCAATGTTTCGTAAAAAGACTGTGGGCACAATTCAGGGCATAAATGACCATAGGCAACATTTTTTGTAACAAGACCATGGGCATGCATTTAGTAACATAACCATGGGCAGCATTTAACGTGACATGACCATGGGCAGCATTTGATAACATGGGCAGCATTTTGTAACATGACCATGGGCAGCATTTGTAACATGACCACGGGCATGCATTTCTTAACATGACCACGGGCATGCATTTTTACGTGACATGGCCACAGGCAGCATTTTGTGACATGACCACGGGCATGCATTCCATGACATGGCCACAGGCAGCATTTCGTGACATGACCACTGGCCACGGGCATCATTTTGTGACATGGCCACGGGCATCATTTTGTGACATGGCCACGGGCATGCATTTCGTGACATGGCCATGGACATGCATTTCGTGACATGGCCACGGGCATGCATTCTGTGACATGGCCACGGGCATGCATTCCGTGACATGGCCACGAGCATGCATATCGTGACATGATCATGGGCAGCATTTCGTGACATGACCACGGGCATGCATTTTGTTGTGACATGGCATTCGGGCATGCATTCCGTGACATGGCCACATCATGCATTCCGTGACATGGCCACGGGCATGCATTTCCGTGACATGGCCACAGGCATGCATTCACATGACATGGCCAGGGCATGCATTCCGTGACATGGCCACGGGCATGCATTTTGTGACATGGCCACGGGCATGCATTTCCGGGACATGGCCACGGGCATGCATTTCGTGACATGGCCACGGGCATGCATTCGTGACATGACAACAGGCATGCATTTAGTAACATG
This sequence comes from Huso huso, assembly GCA_036884735.1. Classification (NCBI taxonomy): domain Eukaryota; kingdom Metazoa; phylum Chordata; class Actinopteri; order Acipenseriformes; family Acipenseridae; genus Huso; species Huso huso. Next base: position 17,339,681 of record CM072677.1, on the reverse strand, counting down.
ACCATGGGCAGCATTTAAGTAACATGACCATAGGCATGCATTCTTAACAAAGACTGTGGGCAGCATTTAGTGACATGACCACAGGCAACATTTTGTAACAAGACCATGGGCATGCATTTGTAACATGGCCATGGGCAGCATTTAGTAACATGACCATGGGCAGCATTTCATAACATGACCACAGCATTTTGTAACATGACCATGGGCAGCATTTGTAACATGACCATAGGCAGCATTTTTAACATGACCACGGGCAGCATTTCAAGACATGGCCACAGGCATTTTGTGACATGACCATGGGCATGCATTTTGTAACATGGCCATAGCATTTCGTGGACATGGGCAGCATTTTCTTGACATGGCCACGGGCATCATTTGTGACATGGCCACTGGCATGCATTTCGTGACATGGCCACGGGCATGCATTTTGTATGACATGGCCATGGGCATGCATTTCGTGACATGGCCATGGACATGCATTTTAGTGACATGGCCACGGGCATTTCAACATGGACATAGGCATGCATTCATGACCACATGGCCATTTCGGGCATGCATTCAACATTTTGACATGACCATGGGCATGCATTTGTGACATGACCATAGCATGCATTTCGTGACATGGCCAAGGGCATCCATTTCGTGACATGGCCACGGGCATGCATTCCATGACATGGCCACAGGCATGCATTCTGTGACATGGCCATCGGCATGCATTCCATTGACATAACCATGGGCATGCATTCAGTGACATGGCCACGGGCATGCATTTTGGGACATGGCCACGGGCATGCATTCGTGACATGGCCACAGGCATGCATTTTGTGACATGGCCACAGGGCATGCATTCCATGACATGACCATGGGCATGCATTTCATGACATGGCCACGAGCATGCATTTCGTAACATGATCATGGGCAGCATTTCGTGACATGGCCACTGGCATGCATTCATGTAACATGGCCACAATGGCATGCATTTAATGACATATTACAGGCATTTCTTATTTTTCGTGGCATGGCCACGGGCATACATTTCGGGACATGGCCATTTTCATGCATTTCGTGAATGATATGGCCAATGGGCAGCATTTTTTAACATGACCATGGGCAGCATTTATTCCGTGACATGGCCACGGATTTATGCATTTTGTGACATGGCCACGGGCAGCATTTTGTGACATGGCCACGGGCATGCATTTACAAATGACATGGCCACGGGCATGCATTCCATGACATGGCCACGGGCATGCATTCCGTGACATGTCATGGGCATGCATTCCATGACATGGCCACGGGCATGCATTTTGTGACATGACCACGGGCATGCATTCCATGACATGGCCACGGGCATGCATTCCGTGACATGGCCACGGGCATGCATTCCGGTGACATAACCACGGGCATGCATTCCGTGACATGGCCACGGCATGCATTTTGTGACATGACCACGGGCATGCATTCCGTGACATGGCCACGGGCATGCATTTTGTGACATGGCCACGGGCATGCATTTAAATGACATGACCATGGGCAGCATTTTTGACATGGCCACGGGCATGCATTTAGTGACATGGCCACAGGCATGCATTTCGTAACGTGACCATGGGCATTCATTTCGTAACATGACCATGGGCATGCATTTCATAATGACCATGGGCATGCATTTTGTAACATGACCATAGGCAGCATTTTGTGAACATGACCACGGGCAGCATTTCATAACAAGACCACGGGCATTCCGCATTTCATGACATGGCCACCATGCGCATGCATTTTGCATTTGAACCATCACGGGCAGCATTTAGTAACATGACCATGGGCAGGAATTTAGTAACATGACCATAGGCAGCATTTCGTAACATGACCACAGGCAGCATTTAACATGACAAGGCCATTTTGGCTGACCATGGGCAGCATTTAGTAACATGACCATGGCAGCATTTCGTAACATGGCCACAGGCAGCATTTCGTGACATGACCATAGGCAGCATTTAGTGACATGGCCATGGGCAGAATTTAGTAACATGACCACTGGCAGCATTTAAATACATGACCACCAGGCAGCATTTCGTGACATGGCCACAGGCAGCATTTCATGACATGACCACAGGCATGCATTTAAATGACATGATCACGGGCAGCATTTTGTAACATGACCATAATCAGCATTTAAATGAACATGACCATAGGCAGCATTTTGTGACATGACCATGGGCATGCATTTCATAACATGACCACAGGCAGCATTTCATAACATGACCATGGGCGGCATTTCGTCCACATGACCACGGGCAGAATTTTGTAACATGACCATGGGCAGCATTTAGTAACATGACCATATGCATTTTTCGTAACATTACCATAGGGCATTTAGTAACAAGACCATGGGCTGCATTTAGTAACATAACCATGGGCAGAATTTAGTAACATGACCATGAGCAGTATTTCATAACATGGGCAGCATTTCGTAACATGACCATAGGCAGCATTTAGTAACATGACCATGGGTGGAATTTGGTAACATGACCATCGGCAGAATTTAGTAACATGACCACTGGCAGCATTTAAATGGTATGACCATGGGCAGCATTTTGTGATACATGACCATGGGCAGCATTTCGTTCACGTGACCACGGGCAGCATTTAAATGAATATGACCAGGGCATGCATTTTGTAACATGACCACGGGCAGCATTTCGTAACATGACCACAGGCATGCATTTCGTAACATGATCACGGGCAGCATTTCATAACATGACCATAATCAGCATTTAAAAAACATGACCATAGGCAGCATTTCGTAACATGACCATGGGCAGCTTTTCATAACATGACCATAGGCAGCATTTAGTAACATGACTATGGGCAGCATTTCGTCACATGACCACGGGCAGAATTTTGTAACATGACCATAGGAGGAATTTAGTAACATGACCATAGGCAGCATTTCGTAACATTACCATAGGCAGCATTTAGTAACAAGACCATGGGCATCTTTAGTAACATAACCATGGGCAGAATTTAGTAACATGACCATGGGCATGCATTTCATGACATGGGCAGCATTTCGTAACATGACCATGGGCAGCATTTCGTAACATGACCATGGGCAGAATTTTGTAACATGACCACTGGCATGCATTCCGTTACATGACAACGGGCAGCATTCCGTGACATTGCCACAGGCAGCTTTTTGACATGGCCACGGGCAGCATTTCGTCACATGACCACGGGCATGCATTCCGTGACATGGCCACAAGCATGCATTCCGTGACATAGCCACAGGCATTCATTACGTGACATGGCCACAGGCATGAATTCCGTGACATTGCCACAGGCAGCTTTTCGTGACATGGTCACGGGCAGCATTTCGTCACATAGCCATGGGCAGCATTTCATAACGTGACCACAGGCAGCATTTCGTAACGTGATCACGGGCAGCATTTCGTAACATGACCATAATCAGCATTTCGTAACACTACCATAGGCAGCATTTCGTAACATGACCATGGGCAGCTTTTCATAACATGACCATAGGCAGCATTTAGTAACATGACTATGGGCAGCATTTCGTCACATGACCACGGGCAGAATTTTGTAACATGACCATAGGCAGAATTTTGTAACGTGACCATGGGCAGCATTTTGTAACATGACCAGTGCAGCAGCATGACCATAATCGCATTTTGTAACATGACCACGGGCTGCATTTTGTAACATGACCACAGGCAGCATTTCGTAACATGACCACAGGCAGCATTTTGTAACGTGACCAGGAGCAGCATTTCGTAATGTGACCACGGGCAGAATTTCGTAACATGGCTACTTGCAGCATTTCGTGACATGGCCACGGCATGCATTTCGTGACATGGCCACGGGCATTCATTTCGTGACATGGCCATGGGCATGCATTTTGTGATATGGCCATAGGCATGCATTTCGTGACATGGCCACAGGCAAGCATTTCGTGACATAGCCAGGGCATGCATTTCGTGACATGGCCACGGGCAGCATTTCGTGACGTGGCCATCTGCGGCATTTTGTGACATGGCCATTTTGGCATTTGTGTGACATGACCACTGGCAGAATTTTGTGTTTGGCCACCTTTTGCATTTTCGTGACATGGCCATCAGGCATGCATTCCGTGACATGGCCACAGTCATGCATTCCGTAACATGGCCACGGGCATGCATTCCGTGACATGTCCACGGGCATGCATTTCGTGACATGGCCACAGGCAGCATTTTGTGACATGGCCACGGGCATGCATTCCGTGACATGGCCACGGTCATGCATTTTTGTGACATTCCATGGGCATGCATTCGTGACATGACCATGGGCAGCATTTCGTGACATGGCCACGGGCATGCATTTTTTGTAACATGGCCACTGGCATGCATTTATTGACATGGCCACGGGCATGCATTTCATGACATGACATGGGCACAGGCATTTTGTGACATGGTCACGGGCATGCATTCGTGACATGACCACGGGCATGCATTCCGTGACATGGCCACAAGCATTTCATTCCGTGACATGGCCCCGTAACAGGCATTCATTCATTCCGACATGGCCACAGGCATGCATTCCATGACATTGCCACGGGCAGCATTTCGTGACATGGTCACGGGCAGCATTTTGTCACATGGCCATGGGCAGCATTTCGTGACACGGACCACAGGCATGCATTTTGTAACGTGATCACGGGCATGCATTTCGTGACATGACCATAATCAGCATTTAGTAACACTACCATAGGCAGCATTTTCATAACATGACCATGGGCAGCTTTTTCATAACATGACCATAGGCAGCATTTAGTAACATGACCATGGGCGGCATTTCAGACATGACCACGGGCAGAATTTTCATAACATGACCATGGCATGGATTCATTTCCCATGGGCAGCATTTGTGTAACATGACCATGTGGCAGCATTCAGTGTACATGACCACGGGCATGCATTTTCGTAATATGACCACAGGCAGCATTTAAAAGTGTAACGATGACCAGGGCAGCATTTTTTGTGACATGACCACGGGCATTCATTTAAGTTGGCCACTAGGCATGCATTTCCGTAAAATGACCACAGGCATGCATTTTGTGACATGGCCACGGGCATGCATTTAGTAACATGGCCACGGGCATTCATTTAGTGACATGGCCATGGGCATGCATTTTGTGACATGGCCATAGGCATGCATTTCGTGACATAATTACAGGCAGCATTTTGTGACATGGCCACGGGCATGCATTTCATTAATGACCACGGGCAGCATTTGGTAACGTCACCATGGGCATTTCGTGACATGGCCAGGGCATGCATTCCATTACATGGCCACGGGCATGCATTCCGTAACATGGCCACAGGCAGCATTCCGTGACATGGCCAGGGCATGCATTCCGTTGACATGGCCACAGGCATGCATTCCATGACATGGCCACGGGCATGCATTTAAAGGACATGGCCACGGGCATCATTTTTGTGACATGGCCACGGGCATGCATTTCATGACATGGCCACGGGCATGCATTTCGCGACATGGCCATCTCATGCATTTCGTGACATGATACGGGCATGCATTCTGTGACGTGACCACGGGCATGCATTCCGTGACATGGCCACAGCATGCATTTCGCGACATGGCCACGGGCAGCATTTATTGACATGGCCACAGTCATGCATTTCGTAACATGGCCATTCGCATGCATTCCGTGACATGGCCACGGGCATGCATTCCGTGACGTAAACAGGCATCATTTTAACATGGGCATGGGCATTTTTTGTGACATGGCCACGTGGCATGCATTCCGTGACATGGCCACGGCATGCATTCCATGACATGACCATGTTTCATGACATGACCACGGCAGCTTTTCATGACATGGCCACTAGCATGCATTTTGTGACATGGCCACAGGCATGCATTCCGTGACATTGCCAGGGTCATGCATTCCGTGACATGGCCACGGGCATGCATTCCCTGACATGGCCACAGGCAGAATTTTGTGACATGGCCACGGGCATGCATTCCGTGTTATGGCCACGGTCATGCATTCCATGACATGGCCACGGTCATGCATTTCGTGACATGGCCACGGGCATGCATTCCGTGACATGGCCACAGGCATGCATTCAGTGACATGGCCACGGACATGCATTCCATGACATGGCTATGGGCATGCATTCCGTGACATGGCCACTGGCATGCATTTTCGTGACATGGCCACGGGCATACATTTTCGTGACATAATACGGGCATGCATTTCGTGACATAGCCACGGAAATGCATTTTGTGACATGGCCACGGGAAGCATTTCGTGACATGGCCACGGGCATGCATTTCATGACATGGCCATGGACATGCATTTCGTGACATGGCCAGGGGCATGCATTCTGTGACATGGCCACGGGCATGCATTCCGTGTCATGATCCGCGGCATGCATGTTTCGTGACATGATCACGGGGCAGCATTTCGTGACATGGCCACTAGCATGCATTTCGTGACATGGCCACGGGCATGCATTTCGTGACATGGCCATGGACATGCATTTATTGACATGGCCAGGCAGCATTTGTGACATGGTCACGAGCATGCATTTTCCGTGACATGGCCGCGGGCATCCATTCAGTGACATGGCCACAGGCATGCATTTTGTGAATGGACCACGGGCATGCATTCCGTGACATGGCCACAGGCATGGTTTTGTGACATTCATGACATGGCTACGGGCATACATTCCGTGACATGGCCACGGGCATGCATTCCGTGACATGGCCACGGGCATCATGCATTCCGTAACATGACCACGGGCATGCATTCCGTAACATGGCCACGGGCATGCATTCCGTAACATGACCACAGGCATGTATTCCAGTGACATGGCCATGGGCAACATTCTGTGACATGGCTATGGGCATGCATTCCGTGTCATGGCCACGAGCATGCATTCCGTGACATGATCACGGGCAGCATTCGTGACATGGCCACTGGGCATGCATTTCATTGACATGGACACGGGCATGCATTCCGTGACATGCCACGGGCATGCATTTTGGTGACATGACCATTGGCATGCATTTCCGTGACATTTCGCAACATCATGGGTGGTTCTGTAACATGGCCACGGGCATGCATTTCGTGACATGGCCACGGGCATGCATTTCGTGACATGGCCACAGGCATGCATTTTGTGACATGGCCACGGGCATGCATTCCGTGACATGACCACGGCAGCATTTCAAACATGACCATGGGCATGCATTTCGTGACATGGCCACGGGCAGCATTTCATGACATGACCACAGGCAGCATTCAGTGACATGGCCACGGGCATGCATTCAGTGACATGACCACTGGCATGCATTTAGTAACATGACCACAGGCATGCATTTAGTGACATGGCCACGGGCATGCATTTAATGACATGGCCACGGGCATGCATTCCGTGCGACATGGCCACGGGCATGCATTCCGTGACATGGCCACGGTCATGCATTCATTGACATGGCCACGGGCATACATTCGATGACATGGCCACAGGCATGCATTCATGACATGGCCACGGGTATGCATTCCAGACATGGACATAGCATTTTGTGACATGGGGCATGCATTCCGTGACATGGCCACTTGCATGCATTTTGTGACATACATTACCACGGGCATGCATTCGTGACATAGCCACTGGCATTCATTCCATGACATGGCCACGGGCATGCATTTCGTGACATGGACCACGGGCATGCATTTAAGTGACATGGCCACGGGCAGCATTTTGTGACATGGACACGGGCATGCATTTCGTAACATAGCCACGGGCATGCATTTCGTGACATGGCCTGAGGCATGCATTTCGTGACATGGCCACTGGCATGCATTTCGTGACATGACCACGGGCATGCATTTCGCGAACATGACCATGGGCATGCATTTAGTGACATGACCATGGGCAGCATTTTTGACACATGGGCATGCATTTCGTAACATATCCATGGGCAGCGTTTTGTAACATGACCATAGGCATTCATTTTGTGACATAGGCCACGGGCATGCATTCCGTGACATTGCCACAGGCAGCATTTTGTGACATGGCCATGGGCATGCATTTCTGTGACGGGCATGCATTCCATGACATGACCACGGGCATGCATTCGAAATGACATGGCCACCGGGCAGCATTTTGTGTGACATAGCCCGGCATGCATTCCGTGAACATATTACAGGCAGCATTCGTGACATGGCCATGGGCATGCATTCCGTGACATGACCCCGGGCAGCATTCAGTGACATATTGCAGGCATGCATTTCGTGACATGACCATGGGCATGCATTTAGTGAACATGACCATGGGCATGCATTTCTGTGACATTTACCACCATGGGCATTTTCCGTGTGTGACCACTCACGCATGCATTCCGTTAGCATGACCACGGGCAGCATTCCATCAACATGACCACGGGCATGCATTCCGTGACATGACCACAGGCATGCATTCCGTGAACATGACCATGGACATGCATTCTGTGACATGACCATGGGCAGCATTCCGTGACATGGCCATAGGCAGCATTTCATTTAGTAACATTTAGCCATGGCGGCATGCATTTTTGACATGACCACAGGCATGCATTTCGTGACATGACCATGGGCATTTATTCGTAACATGGCCACATGCGCATTTCGTGACATGGCCACGGCATGCATTTAGTGACATGACCACGGGCATCATTTAGAGAACATGACCACGGCAACATTTCGTAACCATAGCCGCGGACAGCATTTTGTTGAAATGACCATAGGCAGCATTTCTTGACATGACCATAGGCAGCATTTCAACATGGACCACGGGCATGCATTTCTTGTGACATGGCCACGGGCATCCATTCCGTGACATGGCCACAGGCAGGCATTTCAGTGACATGACCAAAGGCAGCATTCCGTAACATGACCATAGTCCAGCATTTTGTAACATGACCATGGGCATGCATTCCGTAACATGACCACATCGACCACAGGCATGACCATTTGCATTCCATGACATGACCATGGAAGAATTGCATTCCAACCAACATGTTAATACCAGGCATGCATTCCGTGACCATTAGCAGCATTTTATAACAAGACAATGGGCTGCATTCCTTAACACCATGGCGCAATTTAGTTTGACCATGACAAGGCCACTGGCATTTTTCGTGACATGACCATAGGCATTTTTAGTAACATGACCATGGGCATTTGGTAACATTCGCATTTACATGGGCATATTTTTTTAATGACATGACCATGGGCATGCATTTTCATTTACATGACCATGGGCATGCATTCCGTGACATGACCATGGGCTGCATGCATTCCATGTCATAACCACGACCATTCATTCGTGACATGATCCATGGGCATACATTTTTGTGACATGACCACGGCAGCATTTCGTGACATGGCCACGGGCATGCATTTCGTGACATGACCATGGACAGCATTTCGTGACATGACCACGGGCATGCATTTAGTAACATGACCATGAGCATGCATTTCGTAACATGACCACGGGCAGCATTTAGTAAACATGACCATGGGGCAGCATTTTGTGACATGACCATAGGCAACATTTTTTGTAACAAGACCATGGGCATGAATTCAGTAACATGACCATGGGCAAATTTAGTAACATGGCCATGGGCATGCATTTACGTGACATGACCATGGACATGGATTTTGTGACATGACCATAGGCAGCATTTTGTGACATGGCCACGGGCATCCATTTCGTGACATGGCCACAGGCAGCATTTTGTGACACGGGCACTGCATTCCGTGACATGACCACGGGCATGCATTTAATGACATGGCCACGCGGCATGCATTTAAACACGTGACCACGGGCAGCATTTTGTGACATGACCACGGGCAGCATTTATTAACCATGACCACGGGCATGCATTCCGTAATGGCCACGGGCATGCATTTCATGACATGACCACGGCATGCATTTCGTGACATGACCACGGGCAGCATTTTGTGACATGGCCACAGCATACATTTTGTGACATGGCCATGGGCAGCATTCGTGACATGTCGTGCATTCGACCACAGGCATGCATTTAGTAACATGGCCACAGGCAGCATTCCGTGAAGGTGAACATGGGCAGCATTTAGTACATGATGACAATAGCCAGCATTCATTTCATGACCACGGGCAGTATTCTGTAACATGACCATGGGCATGCATTTCGTGACATGACCACGGGCATACATTTTGTGACATGACCACCACTGGCATTTTTCGTAAGTTATGACCACGGGCATTTTGTGAACATGACCATGGGCATGCATTTAGTGACATGACCATAGCAGCATTTTAATACATGACCATAGGCAGCATTTCGTGACATGACCATGGGCAGCATTTTGTGACATAATACCACGGGCGCATTTCGTTACATGGCCATAGGCAGCATTTTGTGACATTACCATTAGCATACATTTAATAACAAGACAATGGGCATGAACTCGGCATTGACATGGCCATGGGCAGCATTTCATACATGGCCACGGCAGCATTTCATAACAAGGCCACGGGAGCGGCATTTAATGACATGACCAGGCATGCATTTAGTAACATGACCATGGGCAGCATTTGGTAACATGACCATGGCCACGGACAGTATTTCGTAACATGACCACGGGCAGCATTCCGTGACATGGCCACCGGCATGCATTTCGTGACATGACCACAGGCAGCATTTAACGTGACCAGGCGGCAGCATTTCGTGATGTGACCATTGGCATGCATTTCGTGACATGACCACTGGCATGCATTTCGTAACATGACCATGGGCATGCATTCCAACATGGCCAAGTGCGGCGTTTAAAATACATGACCATGCATGGCAGCATTTTTTCCGTGACATGGTCACGGGCATGCATTCCGTGACACATGCCCCATGGGCACGGGCATTCATTCCGTGACATGGCCACGGGCATGCATTTTGTGACATGGCCCACGGGCATGCATTCCGTGACATGACCACGGGCATGCATTTCGTGACATGACCCACGGGCAGGCATTTGTAACATGATCACGGGCAAGAATTTTAACATGACCATGGGCATCCATTTCGTAACATGACCAGGGGCAATATTTCTGTGACATTGTTAAAATGCATTCCAGTGGCACGTCATGCATTCTGTAACATGACCATAGGCATGCATTTTGTAACAAGACCATAGGCATGCATTTAGTAACATAACCATGGGCATGAATTTAGTAACATGACCATGGGCATTCATTTCATAACATGGGCAGCATTTTGTGACATGACCATGGGCAGCATATTTAGGTACAAGGCCACAGGCAGCATTTCGCGGACATGACCATGGGCAGCATTTAAATTCCATGACCATAGCCCGCATTTCCGTGACGTGACCACAGGCAGCATTTCGTAACATGACCATAGGCAATTTTCGTAAAAAGACCATGGGCGGCATTTGGTAATGACCAAAGGCATTTGTAACAAACCATAGCCAGCATTTTGTAACATGACCATGGGCAGTATTTAGTAACATCACCATAGGCGAATTTAGTAACATGACCATAGGCAGACCATTCGCAATATGACCATGGGAAGAATTTATAATATGACCAATGGCAACTTTTATTAACATGACCATAGGCAGCATTTCGTAACATTACCATTGGCAGCATTTAATAACAAGACAATGGGCTGAATTCTAGTAACATAACCATGGGCATGCATTCCATAACATGACCATGGGCAGCATTTCATAACATGGGCAGCATTTCGTGACACGACCCTAGGCAGCATTTAGTAACATGACCACGGAAATGAATTTTGTAACATGACCATTGGCGGAATTTAGGTAACTGCCATGACCACAGGCGGTATTTAGTAACATGACGATGTGCAGCTTTTAGTAACATGACCACGGGCAGCATTTTGTAACACGGCCCGCGAGAATTCATTTTGTGACATGACCACAGGCATGCATTTCGTGACATGGCAACGGGAATGCATTTTGTGACATGACCATAAGGCATTTTAAATGACATGACCACGGGCAGCATTTCGTAACATGACCATGGGTAGCATTCAGAACATGGCCACGGCAGCATTTCCTAGTCAAGCATGACCACGGGCAGCATTTAATAACATGACCACAGGCAGCATTTCGTAAGGTGAACATAGGCAGCATTTAGTAACATGACAATAGCCAGCATTTCATAACGTGACCATGGGCAGCATTTAGTAACAAGACCATAGGCAGCATTTCATAACGTGACCATGCGCAGCCTTTAAATGGCGACCATAGGCGCATTTAAATAACTTGACCATGGGGCAGCAGTTAGTAACATCACCAAGGCAGAATTTCGTAACATGACCATAGCCAAGACGTAACATGACCATGGGCATTTAGTAACATCACCATAGGCGGAATTTAGCAACATGACCATAGGCATTTTTCGTAACATGACCATGGGAAGAATTTAGTAATATAACCAATGGCGCTTTTTTTAACATGACCATAGGCAGCATTTCCTCGTAACATTACCATTAGCAGCATTTAATAACAAGACAATGGGCTGAACTTAGTACATAACCATGGGCAGAATTAGTAACATGATGTAGCAGCCAATAATGTAATAATCTACCGTTAATGTAATAACTGCCAATAATGTAATAAATTTTCCATTCTTAATGTAATAAAGTCGATAATGTAATAACTTACTAATAATGTAATAAAATTTTCTGAACAAATAACATAATAACTTTTTGCCCATAATGTAACAAGTTCTTTCATTATTGGCCGGTTGGTCACATTATTGGCTGGGTTAATAAAAAAATAATTATAAATTGTAATAATGGAGCCATTAATATAATAATATGTTATATCTTAATGTGTGTTTAAATTTTATTAATTATGTCAGTCTTCCATAACACTTTCACCCTTACTGTTGTTTTTCAAATAGCTGCTCAAAAACCTGACCAATCCTGTCCCTGTATCTTTAGTCCTAACTCTGTGAAAACACACACAACACACACACACTCTCTCTCTCTCTCTCTCTCTCTCTCTCTGGAATTAAGACTATTTATGTTTGTAGACTTATCTCCAGCCTTGCCTTCTCCTTAGCCATTTGAGTGCAAATGAAGTGGGAGTTAACACATGTTTGCAAACACAGACAATTACTCTTATGTTGTATAATATGAAATCTATGCCTCTTGAATATGCTGTGTTCTCAAATAAAAAAATACCACCATTTCTTTCCATGAAAAATATAATCTTTAATCAAGGTATTTAAATAACTTATTGAACCAAACTTGCACTATTATCCTTTTTGCTCAACTTTCCAACCCTCTTAATGCAAAATTCTAAAACTATAAAATATAGCATAACATGACCTAGAAATATAACTTTGGTAACACATCTTTCAGCTTTATAATGATAAAGGACGGTTTAAGGTCCTTTTAAAGAACTAAACTCTGATACTGTACTGTACCTTTGACAAAATGGAGGTAAGGTGCTGGAGGTAAAGTTCAATCTCAAATGAAAAGTAACTTCCACTCATTTACAAATATAAAAAAAGAACTCGAGAGAATCAAAATGAAATTATCTGCTGACCCAAACAAACACCAACAAAAAAAATGGTCATTACATCTTCCAGTAGTCCTTAACTGTACTGTCCGAAGGCTATGTGACTGAGCAGAATCAGGCTCTCATCCATCGTTTGTCCTTACCAAATAACTCTTTTATACGTGTGCTATACTACACCAATGGAACAGTCATTCTCTTTGTCAGTTCAAACTCTCTGCAAGTGCCTCTCTTACGTACAGGTTGGGATGATATGGTCTAGATAGTTCACGGAATAAGAGTGAGACTCTATTGAATGTCCCAGCATTGAGATATCTAGATTGAGAGATAACTCAATAATTTTTGATAAGATTTCTGATGGTGGTGGTGAGCCCATGCTCATTGTCAGGATTTCACTATGTCAACAAAGGGTTTAGCCATAGACTGAACTTCAGGGTTAGCCAGAGGCCCAGGTTCAAGGGTGAGCCAGAGGGGCAGGTTCAGGTCAAACAGAAGTCCAGGTTCAGGGTCAGCCACAGGGCCAGGTTCAGGTTTAGCCAGAAGGTAAGGTTCAAGGTCAACCCGAGTCCAGGTTCAGGGTCAGCCAGAAGGCCAAAGTTCAGGTCAGCCAGAATGCAGGTTCAGGTCAGCCAGAGGGGCCCCGTTGGGGTCAACTCAGTAGGTGTTCGATCTGGTTTTCTGAAGAGACGTCTATACCCCTGCCTCCTGAATAGGCTGAATATAAGGAAAAATTGGTCCATTTAAACCACATAATGTTCCCTGTGTCCCTCAACAAAATGTCCAAGAACCAAAAGAGGCAAGCTTTCACAATAACAAACGGATGGTGAGATACCGAGGTTGCGTAAAACCAAGAGCGACAACAACAAACCGAACATTGAATATCTGGGAGGCTCTTTGAAGAGTTATGTGGTCACCATATGTGCCATGTTGTGCCATGCTCTGTAAATAATCCCCCATGTCCCCTCACATACTCAGAAAGTGGCGTCCCATCCACTCATGGGATGAAATGTTAGATCAGCCACAATTTCTTCGCAATGTTGATGCAGAACGGAATATTCCAATACCGCCAATTGTGTTGGAGTGGGCTATGGGCATATGGAACTCAACCTTATATTTGTGCAACTTTAGGTTTCTTTTCACAACCTGGTAATACAAAGTGTGCCTTTGTGAAACTCTACGACACGCTCACCCTGACCAACACATTGTCATTTACCCTGTATATAGAGCTTTATGACTTCCAGACAAAAGTCATTCGTCTTGTGCAGCGTTGTTGCCTTTCGTGCCCTTCTCTAATCTTCATTCAGTTATCCTCAAACAAAAGCCTATGCTTTTTTTGGGTAGGAAGTGTTTTGTGGGGTTGGTGAACAAAGTTCTTCATGAACGAGCTGGGGAACAGGTTAACCGATTGGACAGTCTATGACTTTTTCTTCCATAGTACACCTGAAAAGGAGACATCCAACTTAAAACCTCCTTTGGGTCTTCATTCATTATCCTGGCATAAATTGGTAAATGCTTGGACCCAGTTGACCTCCTTGTTGATAGTTAACTAGGTCCCACGTAATCTTTTCCTCAGTACACGGTGGCTCCTCTCATCTTACCTGGCTCTGGGGATGATATGGCGAGCTCTGAATTATTTTCACCTGAAGGATTCCATGAGTTTTCGTTGCACCTTTGAATTCTGCTTTCCTTGATCATGTTGTAAAATCTTTGGTGGACCATGCTCAGAGTAAATGTCCTCAAGATGTTTGACAATCTCAGCGCTGTGTTTACTCTCAATGGTCTTAGCCATATGTATCTGCTAAATACATCTACTATGGTCAGGATATACCTGTGTGGCTTGGCCATGTGCAACTCTCCATTGCCCATGTCAAGAAGGTCAATCTGGTGGCGATCTTGAACTGCTTTGGCTTTAATGGATTTTGAATGGGTTTGTTTCAAATATCGTCTTATGCAGATGGTAGCGTCTTGACCTGTCCAATGTGTCTTGTACATTGCTTGACTGATGCCAGAGTATTCTTCTCTAAGGTGTATGTTCACCTTTCTTGCACCAGCCTTTGTTTCATCAAGAACCCTGTTCACAAGTGTGGATAGTTGACTTCTTAGCTACCAATTTTCCAGCAAATGTAATTGCCTGGCCATCCCTCACTGAGGGCGTAAAGTTGCCTATTCTACAGTCGAACAAGAGCAGCACGCTGGGTCCTTGATCTGTGCTACAGGGACATTAAATTCCCCCTGAGGTGCCTTTGAGTATCACATCATAGGTCTCATCTGACATTGCTCTCGTCCATGTCCTGCACATACCCAAAATGATACAGGACAGGAGAAAGATTGTTTGCAGTATTCTCATTGTTCCAGATCTGTCAAATACATGAAATGGTGTTAAATAGTAAGCCTCATCTTTTTTATCACTACTGAGGTGCTGCAGTGTCAAACCCTGGTCCTGAAAAACTACAGAAGGTACATGCCCCCAGCCCAATCAGACATGAGTACTATGGATTTTAAGACATTCAAGTTTGTATGGAATTGATGTGTACTGATTGGAAAGGCACCAAACATTCTAACCCTTTTTGAGGTACATTATTTCCTTCTATAAACTCTAAACTGAGGACATTACATGACCTAACATACAATATAAAGCTTATGTATAACAGAGAGTTTCAATTAAAGGGCACACACAGGTGTGTTACATAAACATATTATCAATCTCTTTGCACGTAGCAATTCATAATGTTATTGATGGTAGAAATTATATATAAAAACAAACAATATTTCAACACTTGGGTTTCACACAATGATTCTGAAACACATAACTGTGTTAATTGGGAAGTTTTCCACACAAGCTCTGAAGGACCAGGGTTGAGATCTGCATTGTACATGATGTCACTGGTATTATCAAATTGTCATAGATAATAATAATTAGCCTACAGTTAGCTATAGTCATTTAACTTTAATTAGAATGATCTCACTAATTTCTATATCCTCTTGCACTAAATATGATGTTATGTATGTGTATGAATCTCAACTAAATGAACTGTATTTACTAACTTAAATTAGATCTAATTACCTTTCAACATATTGTGATAAGGATGACATAAGTTTGCAACAACTGAAGAAAGCCTAATGTCAGAGTCACATGATGATAACTTGTCAATCAATGGCCATCTAGTGGTCAATTATGGGTACTGCAAAAAAGAAAATACGTTTTCAAGAATGAACTGTAGATATCATTTTCTCAGTTTAGATTCTTTTGTCGAGCTTTGTAATGGCTGTATTCAAATAGCCAGGAATGTATATAGGGCAAACATTCTGATTTGGTAATACATTTCATGTAACCTTTCAGGAGTCAGGTTTGGTATAAATACAGTACACAGAGAGAGAGAGAGGAGAGGGCTAAATAGCTATAATAGTGTGGTTGAAACAGTTTGTTGAAAAAAGTTATTTAAAATGTTTAACTAAAGATGAATTTTTTCATGAAAAGAAATGGTGGTCTTTGTATTCGAGGACAAAGCATCTTCAAAGAGGTTTAGATTTCATATTATATGACATAAGAGTAATTGTCTGTGTTTGCAAAGATGTGTGCTCATACTTCATTTGGTACTCAAATGGTTGGGAGTAGAAGGCAAGGCTGGAGATAAGTCTACAAACAAATAAATAGTCTTAATTCAAGAGAGAGAGAGAGAGAGAGAGAGAGAGAGAGAGTTGAGAGTGTTTCTCGTGTTGTGACTAAGATTTTCTCAGGGTCAAGGATTGGTCAGGTTTTGAGCAGCTATTTAAAAGAAGCAACAGTAAGGGGCAAGTGTTATGAAGTCTGACACTTATAAATAAAACTTAAACACACAGTGATATAAGTATATTATTACATTATTGGCTCAATTATTACAATTTTAATTATTTTTTGTAACACAGCCAATAATGTAATAAGCCAATAATGTAAGAACTCATTACATTATGGGCAAAAAGTTAATACGTAATTGGTTCAGAAATTTTATTACATTATTGGTAAGTTATTACATTATCGACTTTTATTACATTTAAGAATGGAAAATTTATTACATTATTGGCAGTTATTACATTAACGGTAGTTATTATGAATTATTGGCTGCTGCTACACATGACCATGGGCAGTGTTTCATAACATGGGCATTTCATTTCATAACATGACCATGGGCAGCATATCGAAACATGACCATAGGCGGCGCCTCTCGAAACCCACGGGCAGCATTTCGTGACATGGCCACAGGTAGCATTTTGTGACATGGCCACTTGCAGCATTTAAATAACATGACCATAGGCAACATTCATTAACAAGACCATGGGCAGAATTTAGTAACATGACCATAGGCAACATTTTGTAACAAGACGTTAGGCTGAATTTAGTAACATAACCATGGGCAGACCGATTTAGTAGCATGACCATGGGCAGTATTTCATAACATGAGCAGCATTTCGTAACATGACCATGGGCGGCATATCGAAAAAAGACCATAGGCAGCGTTTTGAAACATGACCACGGGCAGCATTTCGTGACATGGCCAGGCAGCATTTTGTGACATGGCCACTTGGCATTCGTAACCTGACCACGGGCTGCATTTAGTAACATGACCACAGGCAGCATTTCATAATGTGACCATGGGCGGCTTTTAGTAACAAGACCATAGGCAGCATTTCATAACGTGACCATGCACAGCATTTAAATGCGCGCGACCATAGGCGGCATTTAGTAACTTGACCATGGGCGGCATTTAGTACATGACCAAAGGTAGCATTTCGTAAATATTAACCATAGGCAGCATTTACAAAACCAACCATGGGAAGAATTTAGTAACATGACGTATAGGCCGCGTTTTAATAACATAGGCCACGGGCAGCATTTTGTAACATGGCCACGGGAATGCATTTCGATATGACCACGGTCATGCATTTCGTGACATGCCCACGGGCATGCATCTCGTGTTTATGACTATAGGCATTCCGTAACATGACCGCGGGCAGCATTAAGTAACATGACCACGAGGCAGCATTTCGTAACATAATACGGGCAGCATTTAATAACATGACCACTGGCGGCGTTGAGC
Source organism: Huso huso (assembly GCA_036884735.1). NCBI lineage: Eukaryota > Metazoa > Chordata > Actinopteri > Acipenseriformes > Acipenseridae > Huso > Huso huso. Next base: position 17,320,985 of record CM072677.1, on the reverse strand, counting down.
AACATGATCATAGGCAGCATTCAGTAACATGACCACAGGCAGAATTTAGTAACATGACCATGGGCGGCATTTAGTATCATGACCAAAGGTGGCATTTCGTAACATAACCATGTGAAGAATTTAGTAATATAACCAATGGCGGCTTTTTATTAACATGACCATGGCAGCTTTTCAATTACATTACCATAGGCAGCATTTAGTAACAAGACCATGGGCTGAATTTAGTAACATAACCATGGGCGTATTTAGCTACATGACCATGGGCGGTATTTCATAACATGGGCAATTTTCGTAACAGGACCATAGGCAGCGTTTAGTAACATGACCATGGGCGAATTTGCAACATGACCATCGCGAATTTAGTAACATGACCACTGGCAGCATTTAATAGCGACCACGGGCGGCATTTAAGTGAACGTGACCACGGACAGCATTTAAATAACGTGACCACGGCAGCATTTAAATAACGTGACTAGAGGCAGCATTTAAACGTGACAATGGGCATTATTTCGCACGTGACCACGGGCAACGATCGTAATATGACCATAGGCAGCATTTCGAATATGACCATGGGCAGCGTTATTAACATGACCATAGGCGGTATTTATAACATGATGATGGGCAAGCATTTAATAACATAGGCGACGGGAAGCATTTTGTAACATGGCCATGGGTATGCATTTCGCGGACATGACCACCGGCATGCATTTTCGCGTGACATGGCCCGCGAGCATGTATCTCGTGGATATGACCATAGCAGCATTACGTAACATGACCACGGCATTACGTAACATGACCACGGGCAGCATTTCGTAACGGCCGCGGGCAGCATTTCGTAACATGACCACTGGCAGCATTCAGTAACATGATCACGGCCCGCGACATAGCCAAGACATGCATTCCGTGATAACATAGCCATGTGCATGCACATTCAAACAGAGCATGACCACGGGCATACATTTTAATGACATGAAGCCAGGCGCACCATTTCAGTGAACTTGTGTCAAGGGCATGCATTCCGACATGGCCATGGTGCATCATTCAATGACATATTACAGAACGTCACATTCGATGATAGCCCTGAGGCATGCATTTCATGTTATGGCAGGTGCAGCGTTGTGACATGGCCCGCGAGCAATACTGTTCGTGACATGGCCATGGAGCCATGCATTCTGTGAGCGTAATACAGACGTACTGATCGTAACATATTGGGGGCATGCGATTGGATTGAGCTATGTATCCGCGGGCATCTTTCCATGAAACGTAATAAGGGCAATGCATTTGTTACATGACCAGGGGCATGCGCATTCCGATGACGTATTACCGGGCATGCATTCCATTGATGGTATAGCCAAAGGACATTCATTCTGCGTGAACTTCTATTACAGACGGCATTTTCGTAACATGACCCACGGACGGCATTTAAGTAACATGACCACTAGGCAGCATTCAGTAAACATGATCACAGACGCGGCGATCCGGTGACATAGCCTGTTCGGTCCTGCACATTCCGTTGACACTGTATGGCCATGCGTTCGTGTTTATGACCGGGCATGCATTTTATTGACATGGCCAGGCGCACCATTTACATAAAGTGGGCAATATCCAAGACGTGCATTCCGTATGTCCAAAGGACGTACGTTCTGTGACATGTGCGGGCATTCACGTTAGGTGGGCGTATTACGCAGGGCATGCATTTCGCGGCATGGCCGGGTTGCAGCGTTTGCAGTGACGTAATGGCCCACGAGCGTGCGTTTTGTTGGGCCAACAGCCCGCGAACGTAAATCTCTGACATAAGCCACGCAGGCATTCAGTAACACTGTGAGGGGTATGCATTCCGTGACATATTACAGGCATACTTTTCATCGACATAACCAAAGGGCAGCCATTTAGTTACATGACCGGACGCTGCATTCCGTTATGGTACGGGCATGCATTCGTGGGCAACAACTCCCCGGACATTCATTCCGGTGACATGGCCACAGACATGCATTTCGTGACATGGCCATGTGCATGCGATTTAAAGTGACATGATAAGGGCAGCATTCATTGACATATTACATGAATCATGCATTTTGTGACATGGCATGCGAACGCCATTTCTTGACATGGGCAGCATTCAGTAACATGATCCACGGGCAGCATTCAGTAACATATGACCATGGGCAGAATTTTTATGCCTTGATCCATATGGCGAAATTGCATTCCGTGACATGACAACGGGCAGCATTCAGTGACGATTGCGCCACAGGCAGCTTTTTTAGTGACATATTACACTGGCAGAATTTAGATCACATGGCCATGGGCAGCGACTCATAACGTGACCATGGGCAACATTTCGTAACGTGACCATGGGCGGCATTTGTCTTTATCCACCATGATCGGCGTTT
>CM072677.1:17264890-17318095 GCA_036884735.1 Huso huso | reverse complement strand
ATTTTGTAACAAGACCATGGGCTGAATTTAGTAACATAACCATGGGCAGAATTTAGTAACATGACCATGGGCGGTATTTCATAACATGGACAGCATTTTTGTAACATGACCATGGGCAGCATTTTAAACATGACCATAGGCAGCATTTTGTGAAACGACCACGGGCAGCATTCCATGGCCACAGGCAGCATTTTGTGACATGGCCATGGGCATCATTCCATGATACGGCCACAGGCAGCATTTCGTGACAAGGCAACGGGCATCAGTTTGTGACATGGCCACGGGCATGCATTTCATGACATGGCCACAGGCATGCATTCGTGACATGGCCATGGGCATGCATTCCATGACATGACCACGGGCATGCATTCTGCATCCGTGACATGGCCACAAGCAGCATTCGTGACATGGCCACTAGCATGCATTTGTGACATGATCACGGGCAGCATTTCGTGACATGGCCACTAGGCATGCATTTTGTGACATGGCCACGGGCAGCATTTTTCGTGACATGGCCAATTATTTTGTGACATGGCCAGGCGCAGCATTTTGTGACATGGTCAATGAGCATCCATTTTGTGACATGGCCACGGGCATGCATTTCCGGTGACATGGCCCGCGGGCATGCATTCCGTGACATGGCCACGGGCATGCATTCCATGACATGATTCCATGGCAGGCATGCATTCCGACATGACATGGCCACGGGCATGCATTCCGTGACATGGCCACGGGCAGCATTTGTGACATGGCCATGGCCACGGGCATGCATTCCGTTTTTGACATGGCCACATTTGCATGCATTTTGCGTGACATGGCCACGGGCATGCATTCCGTGACATGGCCACATGCAGCATGCATTCCATGACATACCACGGGCATGCATTCCGTGACATGGCCACGGGCATGCATTTTGTGACATGGCCCACGGGCATGCATTCCGTGACATGGCCACGGGCATGCATTCGTGACATGGCCACGGGCATGCATTTGTGACATGGCCACGGGCATGCATTCCGTGACATGGCCACGGTCATGCATTCCGTGACATGGCCACGGGCATGCATTCCATGACATGGCCACCAGGCATGCATTTCATGACATGGCCACTATGGCATACATTTTTGTGACATGGCCACGGCATTGCATTTTGTGAAATGGCCACGGGCATGCATTTCGTGACATGGCCACGGGCATTTATTTTGTGACATGGCCACGGGCAGCATTTTTGTGACATGGCCATCGGGCATCCATTCCGATATGGCCACAGGCAGCATTTTGTGACATGATCACATTCCACAGGCATGCATTCCGTGACATGGCCACGTTCATGCATTCCGTGACATGGCCACGGGCATACATTCCGTGACATGGCCATGGCATGCATTTTTGACATGGCCACGGTCATGCATTCCGTAACATGGCCGGCCGGTCATGCATTTCCGTAACATGGCCATGGCATGCATTCCGTGACATGGCCACAGGCATGCATTCCGTGACATGGCTATGGGCATGCATTCCGTGACATGGCCACTTGCAGCATTCCGTTACATGGCCACAGGCAGCATTTCATGACAAGGCCACTGGCAGCATTTCGTGACATAGCCACGGAAATGCATTTTGTGACATGGCCACGGGAAGCATTTCATGACATGGCCACGGTCATGCATTTTGTGACATGGCCACGGGCATGCATTCCGTGACATGGCCACGGTCATGCATTTCGTGACATGGCCACAAGCAGCATTTCGTGTCATGGCCACGAGCATGCATATTGTGACATGATCACGGGCAGCATTTCGTGACATGGCCACTAGCATGCATTTCGTGACATGGCCACGGGCATGCATTTTGTGACATGGCCACGGGCATGCATTTTGTGACATGGCCAAAGGGCATTTTCGTGACATGGCCATGGCATGCATTTTGTGACATGGCCACGGACATGCATTTTGTGACATGGCCACGGGCATGCATTCTGTGACATGGCCACGGGCTTGCATTTTGTAACATGACCACAGGCATGCATTCCGTGACATGGCCATGGGCAGCATTCCAAACATGACCACGGGCATGCATTTCGTGACATGGCCACAGGCATGCATTTTGTGACATGGCCACGGGCATGCATTTTGTGACATGGCCACAGGCATGCATTCCGTGACATGGCCACGGGCATGCATTTTGTGACATGGCCACGGGCATGCATTCCGTGACATGGCCACGGGCATGCATTCCATGACATGGCCATGGGCATGCATTCCGTGACATGGCCACGGGCATGCATTCTGTGACATGGCCACAGGCATGCATTCCAGGCATGCATTTCGGCCACGACCATGCATTTTGTGACATGATCACGGGCAGCATTTTGTGACATGGCCATTCTAGCATGGCATGCATTTTGTGACATGGCCACAGGCATGCATTTCATGACATGGCCATGGGCATGCATTTCGTGACATGGCCACGGGCATGCATTTCGTGACATGGCCACGGGCATGCATTTTGTGACATGGCCACGGGCATGCATTTTGTGACATGGCCACGGGCATGCATTTCGTGACATGGCCACGGGCATGCATTTCGTGACATGGCCATGGGCATGCATTCCATGACACGGGCATGCATTTCACGGGCATGCATTTCGTGACATGGCCATGCATTTATGCATTCCGTGACATGGCCACGGGCATGCATTTTGAGATATGATCACGGGCAGCATTTTGTGACATGGCCACGGGCATGCATTCCATGACATGGCCACAGGCAGCATTTTGTGACATGGCCACGGGCATTTTTCCGTGAAATGGCCACGGTCATGCATTCCGTGATGGCCCGCGGGCATGCATTCTGTGACATGGCCACGGGCATGCATTTCGTGACATGGCCATTTGCAGAGCATTTTGTGACATGATCACGGGCATGCATTTACGACTTTATGGCCACTAGCATGCATTTTTGTGACATGGCCACGGGCATGCATTTCGTGACATGGCCACAGGCATTTTTTCGTGACATGGCCAGGGGCAGCATTTAGTGACATGGCCACGGGCATGCATTTTGTGACATGGCCACGGGCATGCATTCCGTGACATGGCCACGGGCATGCATTTCGTGACATGGCCCACGGTCATGCATTCCGCGACATGGCCAAGGGCATGCATTCCATGACATGGCCACGGGCATGCATTCCGTGACATGGCCACGGGCATCCATTCCGTGACATGGCCACGACATGCATTTTGTGACATGACCACGGGCATGCATTTTGTGACATGGCCATGGCAGCATTTCGTGACATGGCCACGGGCATTTTTCATGACATGGCCACAGGCATGCATTTCGTGACATGGCCACGGGCATGCATTCCATGACATGGCCACGGGCATGCATGCATTCCATGACACATGGCCATGAGCGGGCATGCATTTCGTGACATGGCCATGGGCATGCATTTTTGTGACATGGCCATGGGCATGCATTTCGTGACATGGCCACGGGCATGCATTTTGTGACATGGCCACGGGCATGCATTCCGTGACATGGCCACGGGCATGCATTTCGTGACATGGCCACGGGCATTTTGACATTTCATGGCCATGGGCATGCATTCCATTACATGGCCACATGGCAGGCATGCATTCCGTGACATGGCCACGGGCATGCATTCCATGACATGGCCACGGGCAGCATTTTGTGACATGGCCACGGGCATGCATTTTGTGACATGGCCACGGGCATGCATTTCGTGACATGGCCACGGGCATGCATTTTGTGACATGGCCACTGGCATGCATTCCGTGACATGGCCACGGGCATGCATTTCGTGACATGGCCACGGGCATGCATTTCGTGACATGGCCACGGGCATGCATTTCGTGACATGGCCACGGGCAGCATTTCATGACATGGCCACGGGCATGCATTCCGTGACATGGCCACGGGCATGCATTTCGTGACATGGCCACGGGCATGCATTTCGTGACATGGCCACGGGCAGCATTTTGTGACATGGCCACTAGCATGCATTTTGTGACATGGCCACTAGCATGCATTTCGTGACATTGCCACAGGCATTCATTTTCCGGCATTCGTGACGTGGCCACGGGCATGCATTTTGTGACATGGCCACGGGCATGCATTCCATGACATGGCACGGTCATGCATTTTGTGACATGGCCACGGGCATGCATTCCGTGACATGGCCACGGGCATGCATTTTGTGACATGGCCACAGGCAGCATTTTATGACATGGCCACGGGCATGCATTCCGTGACATGGCCACGGGCATGCATTTTGTGACATGGCCACGGGCATGCATTCCGTGACATGGCCACGGGCATGCATTCCGTGACATGGCCACGGTCATGCATTCCTTGACATGGCCACGGGCATGCATTCCGTGACATGGCCACGGGCATGCATTCCGTGACATGGCCACAGGCATGCATTCCGTGACATGGCCATGGGCATGCATTCCGTGACATGGCCACTTGCAGCATTCCGTTACATGGCCACAGGCAGCATTTCATGACAAGGCCACTGGCAGCATTTTGTGACATGGCCACGGGCATGCATTTTGTGACATGGCCACGGGCATGCATTTCATGACATGGCCACGGGCATGCATTTTGTGACATGGCCACGGGCATGCATTTCGTGACATGGCCACGGGCATGCATTTCGTGACATGGCCACAGGCAGCATTTCGTGACATCGCCATTGGCATGCATTTGTGACATGATCACGGGCAGCATTTCGTGACATGGCCACGGGCATGCATTTCGTGACATGGCCACGGGCATGCATTTCGTGACATGGCCATGGGCATGCATTTTGTGACATGGCCAGGCGCACATGCCATTTTTCGTGACATGGCCACGGGCATGCATTTCGTGACATGGCCACGGGCATGCATTCCGTGACATGGCCATGGGCATGCATTCCGTGACATGGCCACGGGCATGCATTCCGTGACATGGCCACGGGCATGCATTCCATGACATGGCCACGGGCATGCATTCCGTGACATGACCACGGGCATGCATTCCGTGACATGGCCCACGGGCATGCATTCATGACATGGCCACGGGCATGCATTCCATGACATGGCCACGGGCATGCATTCCGTGACATGGCCACGGGCAGCATTTTGTGACATGGCCATGGGCATGCATTTCGTGACATGGCCACGGGCATGCATTTTGTGACATGGCCACGGGCATGCATTCCGTGACATGGCCACGGACATGCATTTTGTGACATGGCCACGGGCATACATTTTGTGACATGGCCACGGGCATGCATTCCGTGACTTGGCCACAGGCATGCATTCCGTGACATGGCCACGGGCATGCATTCCGTGAAATGGCCACGGGTAGGCACATTCCGTTACAGGCATTTTTCATGACATGGCCACGGGCATGCATTTCGTGACATGGCCACGGGCATGCATTTCGTGACATGGCCACAGGCAGCATTTTTCATGACATGGCCACGGGCAGCATTTTCGTGACATGGCCATTTCGTGACATGGCCATGGGCATTTATTTTGTGACATGGCCACAAGCAGCATTTCATGACATGGCCACGGGCATGCATTTTGTAACATGGCCACGGTCATGCATTTCGTGACATGGCCACAGGCATCCATTCGTGACATGGCCACGGGCAGCATTTCGTGACATGGCCACGGGCATGCATTTCGTGACATGGCCACGGGCAGCATTTCCGTGACATGGCCATGGGCATGCATTTTCGTGACATGGCCACGGGCATCCATTTCGTGACATGGCCACAGGCATGCATTTTGTGACATGGCCACGGGCATGCATTTCGTAACATGGCCACGGGGGCATGCATTTTGGGCAGCATTTCGACATTGCCACGGGCATGCATTCCGTGACATGGCCACAAGCAGCATTTCATGTCATGGCCACGAGCATGCATATTGTGACATGATCACGGGCAGCATTTCGTGACATGGCCACTAGCATGCATTTCGTGACATGGCCACGGGCATGCATTTCGTGACATGGCCATGGACATGCATTTCGTGACATGGCCAGACGCAGCATTTTGTGACATGGTCACGAGCATGCATTTTGTGACATGGCCACGGGCATGCATTCCGTGACATGGCCACGGGCATGCATTCCGTGACATGGCCACGGTCATGCATTCCGTGACATGGACACGGGCATACATTCCATGACATGGCCACGGGCATGCATTCCGTAACATGGCCACGGGCATGCATTCCGTGACATGGCCACGGGCATACATTCCATGACATGGCCACGGGCATGCATTCCATAACATGGCCACGGGCATGCATTCCGTAACATGGCCACGGGCAGCATTTTGTGACATGGCCACGGGCATCCATTCCGTGACATGGCCACAGGCAGCATTTTGTGACATGGCCACGGGCATGCATTCCGTGACATGGCCACGGTCATGCATTCCATGACATGGCCACGGGCATACATTCCGTGACATGGCCTCGGGCATGCATTCCGTGACATGGCCACGGTCATGCATTCCGTAACATGGCCACGGTCATGCATTCCGTAACATGGCCACGGGCATGCATTCCGTGACATGGCCACAGGCATGCATTCCGTGACATGGCTATGGGCATGCATTCCGTGACATGGCCACTTGCAGCATTCCGTTACATGGCCACAGGCAGCATTTCATGACAAGGCCACTGGCAGCATTTCGTGACATAGCCACGGAAATGCATTTTGTGACATGGCCACGGGAAGCATTTCATGACATGTCCACGGTCATGCATTTTGTGACATGGCCACGGGCATGCATTTCGTGACATGGCCACGGGCATCCATTCCGTGACATGACCACAGGCAGCATTTTTTGACATGGCCACGGGCATGCATTCCGTGACATGGCCACGGTCATGCATTCCATGACATTGCCACGGGCATACATTCCGTGACATGGCCTCGGGCATGCATTCCGTGACATGGCCACGGTCATGCATTCCGTAACATGGCCACGGTCATGCATTCCGTGACATGGCCACGGGCATGCATTTCGTGACATGGCCACAGGCATGCATTTCGTGACATGGCCACGGGCATGCATTCCGTGACATGGCCACGGGCAGCATTTCGTTACATGGCCACAGGCAGCATTTCATGACAAGGCCACTGGCAGCATTTCGTGACATGGCCACGGTCATGCATTTTGTGACATGGCCACGGGCATGCATTTCATGACATGGCCACGGGCATGCATTTTGTGACATGGCCACGGGCATGCATTCCGTGACATGGCCACGGCATGCATTTTGTGACATGGCCACGGGCAGCATTTCGTGTCATGGCCACGGGCATGCATTTTGTGACATGATCACGGGCAGCATTTCGTGACATTACCACTAGCATGCATTTTGTGACATGGCCACGGGCATGCATTTTGTGACATGGCCATGGGCATGCATTTTGTGACATGGCCACAGGCATGCATTTCGTGACATGACCACGGGCATGCATTTCATGACATTGATGGGCACATTTTCATGTGACATGGCACATCGCATGCATTCCGTGACATGGCCACGGGCATGCATTCCGTGACATGGCCACGGGCATGCATTTCGTGACATGGACACGGGCATACATTCCATGACATGGCCACGGGCATGCATTCCGTAACATGGCCACGGGCATGCATTCCGTGACATGGCCACGGGCATGCATTTTGTGACATGGCCACGGGCAGCATTTTGTGACATGGCCACGGGCATGCATTCCGTGACATGGCCACGGTCATGCATTCCATGACATGGCCATGGGCATGCATTTCGTGACATGGCCACGGGCATGCATTCCGTGACATGGCCACGGTCATGCATTCCGTAACATGGCCACGGTCATGCATTCCGTAACATGGCCACGGGCATGCATTCCGTGACATGGCCACGGGCATGCATTCCGTGACATGGCCATGGGCATGCATTCCGTGACATGGCCACTTGCAGCATTCCGTTACATGGCCACAGGCAGCATTTCATGACAAGGCCACTGGCAGCATTTCGTGACATAGCCACGGAAATGCATTTTGTGACATGGCCACGGGAAGCATTTCATGACATGGCCACGGGCATGCATTTTGTGACATGGCCACGGGCATGCATTTCGTGACATGGCCACGGGCATTTATTTCGTGACATGGCCACAAGCAGCATTTCGTGACATGGCTATGGGCAGCATTTTGTAACATGGCCACGGGCAGCATTTCGAGACATGGCCACAGGCAACATTTCGTGATATGGCCACGGACAGCATTTCGTGAAATGGCCACGTAAGCATTTCTTGACATGGCCACGGGTAGCATTTCTTGATATGGCCATGGGCATGCATTTCTTGACATGGCCACGGCCATCCATTCCGTGACATGGCCACAGGCATGCATTTCGTGACATGACCACGGGGATGCATTTCGTGACATGGCCACGGGCAGCATTTCGTGACATGGCCACGGGCATGCATTCCGTGACATGGCCATGGGCATGCATTCCGTGACATGGCCACTGTCATGCATTCCGTGACATGGCCACGGGCATGCATTCCGTGACATGGCCACGGTCATGCATTCCATGACATGGCTACAGGCATGCATTCCGTGAGATGGCCACAGGCGCGCATTTTGTGACATGGCCACGAGCATGCATTTCGTGACATGGCCACTGGCATGCATTCCGTGACATGGCCACGGGCATGCATTCCAGTGACATGGCCACGGGCATTTCATTTCCATGACATAGGCCATGGGCAGCATTTTATGACAAGGCCATGGGCATGCATTTTCTTGACATGGCCACGGGCATGCATTTAGTAACATGACCATGAGGCAGCATTTAAGTGACATGACCATAGGGCATGCATTTTTCCAAAAATGACCATGGGCATGCATTTAGTAACATGACCATAGGGCAACATTTTGTAACAAGACCATGGGCAGCATTTTGTAACATAACCATCGGGCATGAATTTAGTAACATGACCATAGGCATTTTGTGACATGACCACAGGCAGCATTTCGTGACATGGCCACGGGCAGCATTTTCGTGACATGGCCACAGGCAGCATTTTGTGACATGGCCACTTGCAGCATTTCGTGACATGGCCATGGGCAGCATTTAGTAACAAGACCATAGGCAGCATTTCATAATGTGGCCATGCACATGCATTTATTGACATGACCACTGGCAGCATTTCGTAACATGACCATGGGCAGCATTTAGTGACAAGATATTAGGCAGCATTTTCACATGTGACCATGGGCAGCATTTCATGTAACGTGACCATAGGCAGCATTTAGTAACATGACCATAGGAGCATGCATTTAGTAACATGACCATAGGCAGCATTTCGTAACATTACCATAGGCAGCATTTAGTAACAAGACCATGGGCTGAATTTAGTAACATAACCATGGGCAGAATTTAGTAACATGACCATGAGCAGTATTTCATAACATGGGCAGCATTTCGTAACATGACCATAGGCAGCATTTAGTAACATGACCATGGGTGGAATTTGGTAACATGACCATCGGCGGAATTTAGTAACATGACCACTGGCAGCATTTTGTAACGTGACCATGGGCAGCATTTCGATACATGACCACGGGCAGCATTTCGTAACGTGACTACGGGCAGCATTTCGTAACGTGACCAGGGGCAGCATTTCGTAACTTGACCACGGGCAGCATTTCGTAACGTGACAATGGGCAGCATTTCGTAACGTGACCATAGGCAGCATTTCGTAACATGACCATGGGCAGCTTTTCGTAATATGACCATAGGCAGTATTTAGTAACATGACGATGGGCAGCATTTTGTAACATTTCCACGGGCAGCATTTCAAGACATGGCCACAGGCAGCATTTTGTGATATGGCCACGGGCAGCATTTCGTGAAATGGCCACGGGCAGAATTTCCTGACATGGCCACGGGCAGCATTTCGTAACATGGCCACGGGCAGCATTTCGAGACATGGCCACAGGCAGCATTTCGTGATATGGCCACGGGCAGCATTTTGTGATATGGCCACGGGCATGCATTTCGTGACATGGGCAGCATTTCGTAACATGACCATGGGCAGCATTTCGTAACATGACCATGGGCAGAATTTTGTAACATGACCACTGGCATGCATTCCGTTACATGGCCACAAGCATGCATTCTGTGACATAACCACAGTCATTCATTACGTGACATGGCCACAGGCATGAATTCCGTGACATTGCCACAGGCAGCTTTTCGTGACATGGTCACGGGCAGCATTTCGTCACATAGCCATGGGCATCATTTCATAACGTGACCACAGGCAGCATTTCGTAACGTGATCATGGGCAGCATTTCGTAACATGACCATAATCAGCATTTTGTAACATGGCCACAGGCAGCATTTCGTGAACATGGCCACGGGCAGCATTTTTGTGACATGGCCACGGGCAGCATTTTCGTGACATGACCACGGGCATGCATTTCGTGACATGACCACTGGCAGCATTTCATAACATGGCCACGGGCAGCATTTTGTGACATGGCCACGGGCATGCATTTTGTAACATGGCCAGGGCATGCATTTCATGACATGGCCACGGGCAGCATTTTGTGACATGGCCACAGGCATGCATTTTGTGACATGGCCACGGGCATGCATTTCGTGACATGGCCACGGCATGCATTTCGTGACATGGCCATGGGCATGCATTCCATGACATGGCCACGGGCATGCATTCCGTGACATGGCCACGGGCATGCAATTCGTGACATGGCCACGGGCATGCATTTCATGACATGGCCACGGGCATGCATTTTGTGACATGGCCACGGGCATGCATTTTCGTGACATGGCCACGGGCATGCATTCTGTGACATGGCCACAGGCATGCATTCCGTGACATGGCATGGCCATGCATTTCGTGACATTCCACGGGCATGCATTTCATGGCCACGGGCATTTGACATTTCGGCAGCATTTTGACATGGCCACGGGCATGCATTCCGTGACATGGCCACAGGCATGCATTCCATGACATGGCCACGGGCATGCATTTCGTGACATGACCACGGGCAGCATTTCGTGACATGGCCACAGGCATGCATTTCGTGACATGGCCACGGGCATGCATTTCGTGACATGGCCACGGGCATGCATTTTGTGACATGGCCATGGGCAGGCATGCATTTTGTGACATGGCCACGGGCATGCATTTCGTGACATGGCCACGGGCATGCATTCCGTGACATGGCCACGGGCATGCATTCCATGACATGGCCACGGGCATGCATTTTGTGACATGGCCACGGGCATGCATTTTGTGACATGGCCACGGGCATGCATTTTGTGACATGGCCACGGGCATGCATTCCGTGACATGGCCACGGGCATGCATTCCGCACATGGCCACGGGCATGCATTTTGTGACATGATCACGGCATGCATTTTGTGACATGCCACGGGCATGCATTCCGTGACATGGCCACGGGCATGCATTCCGTGACATGGCCATGGGCATGCATTTTATTCCATGGCCACGGGCATGCATTCCGTAACATGGCCACGGGCATGCATTCCGTGACATGGCCACGGGCATGCATTTTGTGATATGATCACGGGCAGCATTTTGTGACATGGCCACGGGCATCCATTCCGTGACATGGCCACAGGGCATGGGCATTTTCGTGACATGGCCACGGGCATGCATTTCGTGACATGGCCACGGGCAGCATTTCGTGACATGGCCACAGGCAGCATTTTGTTACATGGCCACAGGCAGCATTTCATGACAAGGCCACTGGCAGCATTTAATGACATGGTGACATATTGTAACATGGCCATGGGCATTTTTCCGTGACATGGCCACAGGCAGCATTTAGTGACATGGCCATGGGCAGCATTTCATGACATGGCCATGGACAGCATTTTTGTGACATGGCCATGGGCATGCATTTCATGACATGGCCACGGGCATGCATTTCGTGACATGGCCACGGGCATGCATTTTGTGATATGATCACGGGCAGCATTTTGTGACATGGCCACAGGCAGCATTTTATGACATGGCCACGGGCATGCATTCCGTGACATGGCCATGGGCATGCATTTAATAACATGACCAGGCGCATGCATTTTTTTGACATGGTCACGAGCATGCATTTTGTGACATGGCCACGGGCATCCATTCCGTGACATGGCCACAGGCAGCATTTTGTGACATGGCCACGGGCATGCATTCCGTGACATGGCCACGGTCATGCATTCCATGACATGGCCACGGGCATGCATTCCGTTCATGGCCACGGGCATGCATTCCGTGACATGACGGCCATGGGTCTTGCATTCCATGACATTCCATAGCCACGGGTCATGCATTCCGTAACATGGCCACGGGCATGCATTCCGTGACATGGCCACAGGCATGCATTCAGTGACATGGCCACGGACATGCATTCTGTGACATGGCTATGGGCATGCATTCCGTGACATGACCACGGGCATGCATTCCGTAACATGGCCACAGGCAGCATTTCATGACAAAGCCACTGGCAGCATTTTTCGTGACATGACCATGGGCAGCATGCATTTTATTTTTGACATGGCCACAGGCATGCATTTTCGTGACATGGCCACGGGCATTTATTTTTGACATTGCCACAAGCAGCATTTCGTGACATGGCTATGGGCAGCATTTTGTAACATGGCCACGGGCAGCATTTCGAGACATGGCCACAGGCAACATTTCGTGATATGGCCACGGACAGCATTTCGTGAAATGGCCACGTAAGCATTTCTTGACATGGCCACGGGTAGCATTTCTTGACATGGCCACGGGCATGCATTTCTTGACATGGCCACGGGCATCCATTCCGTGACATGGCCACAGGCATGCATTTCGTGACATGGCCATGGGCAGCATTTCGTGACATGGCCACGGGCATGCATTCCGTGACATGGCCACGGGCATGCATTCCGTGACATGGCCACTGTCATACATTCCGTGACATGGCCACGGGCATGCATTCCATGACATGGCCACGGTCATGCATTCCATGACATGGCTACAGGCATGCATTCCGTGACATGGCCACGGGCGTGCATTTCGTGACATGGCCAGGCGCAGCATTTTGTGACATGGCCACTTGCATGCATTTCGTGACATGGCCACTGGCATGCATTCCGTGACATGGCCACGGGCATTTTGTCCATGTGCATGCATTTTTGGGCAATGCATTCCATGACATGGCCACGGGCATGCATTTCGTGACATGACCACGGGCATGCATTCCGTGAGATGGCCACGGGCATGCATTCCATGACATAGCCACGGGCATTCATTCCGTGACATGGCCATGGGCATACATTTTGTGACATGGCCACGGGCATTTATTTTTGTGACATGGCCACGGGCAGCATTTCGTGACAAGGCCACGGGCATGCATTTCGTGACATGACCATAGGCAGCATTTCGTAACATGACAACGGGCAGCATTTAGTAACATGACCATGAGTAGCATTTCGTAACATGACCATAGGCAATGCATTTCAGTAACATGACCACGGGCAGCATTTAGTAACATGACCATGGGCAAAGCATTTTGTAACAAGACCATGGGCAGAATTTAGTAACATGGCCATGGGCAGCATTTAGTAACATGACCATGGGCAGCATTTCGTAACATGGCCAGCATTTTTCGTGACATGACCATGGGCAGCATATTGTTGTGATATGACCATAGGCAGCATTTCGTAACATGACCACGGGCAGCATTTCGTGACATGGCCACAGGCAGCATTTTGTGACATGGCCACGGGCATGCATTCCATGACATGGCCACAGGCAGCATTTCGTGACATGGCCACGGGCATCATTTTGTGACATGGCCACGGGAAGCATTTCGTGACATGGCCACGGGCATGCATTTCATGACATGGCCATGGGCATGCATTTCGTGACATGGCCACGGGCATGCATTCTGTGACATGGCCACGGGCATGCATTCCGTGTCATGGCCACGAGCATGCATATCGTGACATGATCACGGGCAGCATTTCGTGACATGGCCACTAGCATGCATTTCGTGACATGGCCACGGGCATGCATTCCGTGACATGGCCACGGGCATGCATTCCGTGACATGGCCACAGTCATGCATTCTGTAACATGGCCACGGGCATGCATTCCGTGACATAGCCACAGGCGTGCATTCAGTGACATGGCCACGGACATGCATTTCGGGACATGGCCACGGGCATGCATTTCGTGACATGGCCACAGGCAGCATTTTGTGACATGGCCACGGGCATGCATTCCGTGACATGGCCACGGTCATGCATTCCATGACATGGCCACGAGCATGCATATCGTGACATGATCATGGGCAGCATTTCGTGACATGGCCACTAGCATGCATTTTGTGACATGGCCACTAGCATGCATTTTGTGACATGGCCACGGGCATGCATTCCGTGACATGGCCACGGGCATGCATTACGTGACATGGCCATGGACATGCATTTCGTGACATGGCCACGGGCATGCATTCCGTGACATGGCCACGGGCATGCATTCCGTGACATGGCCACAGGCAGCATTGGCATCAATTCCATGACAAGGCCACTGGCAGCATTTCGTGACATGGCCACAGGCATGCATTCCATGACATAGCCACGGGCATTCATTCCGTGACATAGCCATGGGCATGCATTTCGTGACATGGCCACGGGCATGCATTTCACTGGCACAGGCATGCATTCCGTGACATGGCCACGGGGCATGCATTCCAGTGACATGGCCACGGGCATGCATTTCGTGACATGACCAGAGGAATGCATTTCGTGACATGACCACGGGCATGCATTCCGTGAGATGGCCACGGGCATGCATTCCATGACATAGCCACGGGCATTCATTCCGTGACATGGCCATGGGCATGCATTCCGTGACATGGCCACGTGCATGCATTTTGTGACATGGCCACTGGCATGCATTTCGTGACATGGCCACAGGCATGCATTTTGTGACATGGCCACGGGCATGCATTTCGTGACATGACCATAGGCATGCATTTCGTGACATGACCACGGGCATGCATTCCGTGAGATGGCCACGGGCATGCATTCCATGACATAGCCACGGGCAATATTTCGTAAAAAGACCGTGGGCACAATTTAGTAACATGACCATAGGCAACATTTTGTAACAAGACCATGGGCTGAATTTAGTAACATAACCATGGGCAGAATTTAGTAACATGACCATGGGCAGTATTTCATAACATGGACAGCATTTTGTAACATGACCATGGGCAGCATATTGTAACATGACCATAGGCAGCGTTTCGAAACATGACCACGGGCAGCATTTCGTGACATGGCCACAGGCAGCATTTTGTGACATGGCCACTTGCAGCATTTCGTAACGTGACCACGGGCTGCATTTAGTAACATGACCACAGGCAGCATTTCGTAACGTGACCATGGGCAGCATTTAGTAACAAGACCATAGGCAGCATTTCATAATGTAACCATGCGCAGCATTTCGTAACGTGACCATAGGCAGCATTACGTAACTTGACCATGGGCAGCATTTAGTAACAAGATATTAGGCAGCATTTCATAACGTGACCATGCGCAGCATTTCGTAACGTGACCATAGGCAGCATTTAGTAACATGACCATAGGAGGAATTTAGTAACATGACCATAGGCAGCATTTCGTAACATTACCATAGGCAGCATTTAGTAACAAGACCATGGGCTGAATTTAGTAACATAACCATGGGCAGAATTTAGTAACATGACCATGAGCAGTATTTCATAACATGGGCAGCATTTCGTAACATGACCATAGGCAGCATTTAGTAACATGACCATGGGTGGAATTTGGTAACATGACCATCGGCGGAATTTAGTAACATGACCACTGGCAGCATTTCGTAACGTGACCATGGGCAGCATTTCGATACATGACCACGGGCAGCATTTCGTAACGTGACTACGGGCAGCATTTCGTAACGTGACCAGGGGCAGCATTTCGTAACTTGACCACGGGCAGCATTTCGTAACGTGACAATGGGCAGCATTTCATAACGTGACCATAGGCAGCATTTCGTAACATGACCATGGGCAGCTTTTCGTAATATGACCATAGGCAGCATTTAGTAACATGACGATGGGCAGCATTTAGTAACATGACCACGGGCAGCATTTTGTAACATGGCCACGGGAATGCATTTCGTGACATGACCACGGGCATGCATTTCGTGACATGGCCACGGGCATGCATTTTGTAACATGACCACTGGCAGCATTTCGTAACATGACCACAGGCAGCATTTCCTAACATGACCACGGGCAGCATTTCGTAACATGACCACAGTCAGCATTTTGTAACGTGACCAGGGGCAGCATTTCATAACGTGACCACGGGCAGAATTTCGTAACATGGTCACTTGAAGCATTTCGTGACATGGCCACGGGCATGCATTTCGTGACATGGCCACGGGCATTCATTTCGTGACATGGCCATGGGCATGCATTTCGTGACATGGCCATGGGCATGCATTTCGTGACATGGCCACGGGCATGCATTTCGTGACATTGCCATGGACATGCATTTCATTACATGACCACGGGCAGCATTTCGTAACGTGACCACAAAGCATTTCGTGACATGACCACAGGCAGCATTTTAATTAACATGACCACAGGCAGAATTTCGTAACATGGCCACGGGCAGCATTTTGTAACATGGCCACGGGCAGCATTTCGTGACATGGCCACAGGCATGCATTTTGTGATATGGCTACAGGCATGCATTTCGTGACATGGCCACGGGCATGCATTTTGTGACATTGCCACGGACATTTCGTTTCATTACATGACCACGGGCAGCATTTCGTAACATGACCATGGGCAGCATTTTGTAACATGACCATGGGCAGCATTTCGTGACATGACCACAGGCAGAATTTCGTGAACATGGCCATGGGCAGCATTTCATGACATGACAATGGCAGCATTTAGTGACATGGCCATCGGCAGCATTTCGTGACATGACCACGGGCATGCATTTTGTAACATGACCATGGGCAGCATTTCATCACATGACCACAGGCATGCATTTTGTAACATGACCATAGGCAGAATTTTTTCCTGTGACCATGGGCATGCATTTATTAACATGACCACAGGGCAGCATTTCGTAACATGACCACGGGCAGCATTTTGTAACATGACCATGGGCAGCATTAACCCCATGACCACATGGCAGCATTTTGTAACACTGGGTCCGGCAATGCATTTTATGACCACAGGTCCTTTTCGAACTGGGTCCGGCATGCATTTAGCAACGCAATAAACGGGTGTCTTTCGTTTTGACCATGGGCAGCATTTAGTGAGAAAACCATTCAATTGGCAGCATTTTGGCGACAGGATGACCACGGGCAGCATTTTTTGAAAAAAAAAGGGCATGCATTTAAATGACCATATGCATTCCGTATCAGGTATCAGATAACCAGGGGGTCATGCATTTTGTAAATGACCAGTTGGCAGCATTTTGAATCATGACCACAGGCAGCATTTTCACAGATATTTGCAGAGCTTTTTGAGATGTGCCACGGGCATGCATTCATAGTAATAAAATAATGACTTGGATCCATTATTGAGGAGTTTGGTGATAAAACGACCATCCGGGCATGATCGATCGGTATGTACATGACTATTATTATTATTATTATTTATTTCATACATAGGCATGAATTTTATAGCAAACGAAAGGGTGGGGCATTTCGTGAGATGCCTAGTGCATGCTTTGTTGATATGCAGGGGCCATTTAAACCCATGCATTTGACTGACCAAAAAATGCATTTTAAACATGACCATCTAAAATTAACATGCCACGGGCATGCATTTAATTAGACCTGGCGTGCCTGGCGCAGCATTTAATAAATGGACACGGGCAGCATTTCGTAACATGACCACAGGCAGCATTTTGTAACATGACCACGGGCAGCATTTCGTAACATGACCACGAGCAGCATTTCGTAACGTGACCAGAGGCAGCATTTCGTCACGTGACCAGGGGCAGAATTTCATAACATGGCCAATGGCAGCATTTCGTGATATGGCAACAGGCATGCATTTCGTGACATGGCCACAGGCATTCATTTCGTGACATGGCCACGGACATGCATTTCATTACATGGCCACGGACATGCATTTCGTGACATGGCCAGGGGCATGCATTCCGTGACATAGCCACGGGCATGCATTTCGTGACATGACCACGGGCAGCATTTCGTGACATGGCCACGGGCATGCATTTCGTGACATGGCCACGGGCATGCATTTTGTGACATGGCCATGGGCATGCATTTTGTGACATGGCCACGGGCATGCATTTTGTGACATGGCCACGGGCATGCATTTTGTGACATGGCCACGGGCAGCATTTCGTGACACATGGCCACGGGCATGCATTTCGTGACATGGCCACGGGCATGCATTTCGTGACATGGCCACGGGCATGCATTTCGTGACATGGCCACGGGCATGCATTTCATGACATGACCACGGGCAGCATTTCGTGACATGGCCACGGGCATGCATTTCGTGACATGGCCATGGGCATTTATTTTGTGACATGGGCATGCATTTTGTGACATGGCCACGGGCATGCATTTTGTGACATGACCACGGGCATGCATTCCGTGACATGGCCACTGGCATGCATTTCGTGACATGGACACGGGCATGCATTTCGTGACATGGCCACGGGCATGCATTTTGTGACATGGCCATGGGCAGCATTTTGTGACATGGCCACGGACATGCATTTTGTGACATGGCCACAGGCAGCATTTCGTGACATGGCCACGGTCATGCATTTCATGACATGGCCACGGGCATGCATTTCGTGACATGGCCACGGGCATTTATTTCGTGACATGGCCACAAGCATGCATTTCGTGACATGGCCACGGGCAGCATTTCGTGACATGGCCACGGGCATGCATTTCGTGACATGGCCACAGGCAGCATTTTTGTGACATGGCCACAGGCATGCATTTCGTGACATGGCCACGGGCATGCATTTCGTGACATGGCCACGGGCATTTCGTTTTTGTGACATGGCCACGGGCAGCATTTTGTGACATGGCCACGGGCATGCATTTTGTGACATGGCCACGGGCATGCATTTCGTGACATGGCCACGGGCAGCATTTTGTGACATGGCCACAAGCATGCATTTCGTGACATGGCCACGGGCAGCATTTTGTGACATGGCCACGGGCATGCATTTTGTGACATGGCCACGGGCATGCATTTCGTGACATGGCCACGGGCATGCATTTCGTGACATGGCCACGGGCATGCATTTTGTGACATGGCCACGGGCATGCATTTTTTTGACATGGCCACGGGCATGCATTCCGTGACATGGCCACATGGCATGCATTCCGTGACATGACCACGGGCATGCATTTCGTGACATGGCCATGGGCATGCATTTCGTGACATGGCCACGGGCATGCATTTTGTGACATGACCACGGGCAGCATTTTGTGACATGGCCATGGGCATGCATTTCGTGACATGGCCACGGGCATGCATTTCAAGTGACATGGCCATGGGCATGCATTTTGTGACATGGCCGGGCAGCATTTTGTGACATGGCCACGGCATGCATTTTTGTGACATGGCCACGGGCATGCATTCGTGACATGGCCACGGGCATGCATTTCGTGACATGGCCACGGGCATGCATTCCGTGACATGGCCATGGGCATGCATTTTGTGACATGGCCACGGGCATGCATTTTCGTGACATGACCACGGGCATTCATTTCCATGACATGGCCACAGGCATGCATTTTGTGACATGACCACAGGCATGCATTTCGTGACATGGCCACGGGCATGCATTTCGTAACATGACCATGGGCAGCATTTTGTGACATGGCCACGGGCATGCATTTCATGACATGACCACAGGCATGCATTTCGTGACATGGCCACGGGCATGCATTTCGTGACATGGCCATGGGCATGCATTTCGTAACATGACCATGGGCAGCATTTCGTAACATGACCATGGGCAGCATTTCGTAACATGACCACTGGGCATGCATTCCGTGACATGACCATGGGCAGCATTTCGTGACATGACCATGGGCAGCATTTAGTAACATGACCATGGGCAGCATTTCGTGACATGACCATGGGCATGCATTTCGTAACATGACCACGGGCATGCATTTCTGTGACATGGCCACGGGCATGCATTTCGTGACATGACCACGGGCATGCATTTTGTAACATGACCACGGCATGCATTTCGGCCATGGGCATGCATTTCGTAACATGACCACTGGCAGCATTTTGTAACATGACCATGGGCATTTATTGACATGGCCACGGGCAGCATTTTGTGACATGGCCATGGGCAGCATTTCGTGACATGGCCATGGGCATGCATTTCGTGACATGACCACGGGCAGCATTTAACCATGTGACATGGACCACGGGCAGCATTTCGTGACATGACCATAATCAGCATTTCGTAACATGACCATAGGCAGCATTTCGTAACATGACCATGGGCAGCATTTCATAACATGACCATAGGCAGCATTTAGTAACATGACCATGGGCAGCATTTCCATAACATGACCACGGGCAGCATTTTGTAACATGACCACAGGCATGCATTTCGTGACATGACCATGGGCATGCATTTCGTGAACATGACCAGTGGCATGCATTTTGTAACATGACCACGGGCTGCATTTTGTAACATGACCACAGGCTGCATTTTGTAACATGACCACAGGCAGCATTTCGTAACATGACCACGGGCAGCATTTTGTAATGTGACCAGTAGCAGCATTTTGTAATGTGACCACGGGCAGAATTTCGTAACATGGCCACTTGCAGCATTTCGTGACATGGCCACGGGCATGCATTTCGTGACATGGCCACGGGCATTCATTTCGTGACATGGCCATGGGCATGCATTTTGTGATATGGCCATGGGCATGCATTTCGTGACATGGCCACGGGCATGCATTTCGTGACATTGCCATGGACATGCATTTCATTACATGACCACGGGCAGCATTTCGTGACATGGCCATGGGCAGCATTTCGTAACATGACCAGGGGCAGCATTTCGTAACATGACCACAGGCAGCATTTTCGTAACATGGCCACGGGCAGCATTTTGTAACATGGCCACGGGGCAGCATTTAGTGACATGGCCACAGGCAGCATTTTGTGACATGGCCACGGGCATTTCCGCATTTCGTGAAATGGCCACGGGCAGCATTTCGTGACATGACCACGGGCAGCATTTTGTAACATGGCCACAGGCAGCATTTCGTGACATGGCCACCAGGCAGCATTTCGTGACATGGCCACGGGCATGCATTTTGTGACATGACCATGGGCAGCATTTCGTGACATGACCATGGGCAGCATTTCGTAACATGACCATGGGCAGCATTTTGACATGACCACGGGCATGCATTTCGTGACATGGCCACGGGCATGCATTTTGTGACATTGCCATTTCGGGCATTTTTCGTGACATGGCCATGGCATTCCATGGGCAGGCATTTCGTCAACATGACCACGGGCATGCATTTCGTGTGACATGACCACGGGCATTCATTTCGTGACATGGCCACAGGCATGCATTTCGTGACAATGACCACGGGCATGCATTTCGTGACATGCCACAGGCAGCATTCCGTTACATGACCACGGGCAACATTTCATGACATGACCACGGGCAGCATTTTTGACATGGCCACGGGCATGCATTTTGTGACATGACCACGGGCATGCATTTCGTGACATGGCCACAGGCATGCATTTCGTGACATGACCATGGGCATGCATTTTGTATTGACATGGCCACGGGCATTTATTTCGTGACATGGCCACGGGCATGCATTTCGTGACATGGCATGGGCAAATTTTGCATGCATTTCGTGACATGGACCACGGGCAGCATTTCGTAACATGGCCACAAAAGCATTTCGTGAACATGGCCACGGGCAGCATTTCGTGACATGACCATGGCATGCATTTTGGACATGACCACCATGCATTTCGTGACATGGCCATGGGCAGCATTTTGTGACATGGCCACGTAAATGCATTTTGTGACATGGCCACGGGCAGCATTTCGTAACATGGCCACGGGCATGCATTTTGTGACATGGCTACGGGCATGCATTTTGTGACATGGCCACGGGCATTTATTTCGTGACATGGCCACGGGCATGCATTTCGTGACATGGCCATGGCATGCATTTTGTTAACATGCATTTCGTGACATGGCCACGGGCATGCATTTCGTGACATGGCCCACGGGCATGCATTTCGTGACATGGCCACGGGCATGCATTTCGTGACATGGCCACGGGCATGCATTTCGTGACATGGCCACGGGCATGCATTTCGTGACATGGCCACGGGCATGCATTCCATGACATGGCCACGGGCATGCATTCCGTGACATGACCACATTTCGTATCGGATGCATTTTGTGACATGACCACGGGCAGCATTTTGTGACATGACCATTAACATGCATTTTGTGACATGGCCACGGGCATGCATTTTTTGACATGACCACGGGCATGCATTCATGACATGGCCACGGGCATGCATTTTGTGACATGGCCACGGGCATGCATTTTGTGACATGGCCACGGCATGCATTTCGTGACATGGCCATTTTGCAGCATTCATGGCAACGTGACATGGCCACGGGCATTTTTCATGACATGGCCACGGGCATGCATTTTGTGACATGGCCACAGGGCATGCATTTTGTGACATGGCCACAGGCAGCATTTCGTGAACATGGCCACGGGCATGCATTTCGACATGTACCACAGGCATGCATTTCGGGCATGGGCATGCATTTTGTGACATGGCCACGGGCAGCATTTCATGACATGACCATGGGCATGCATTTCGTGACATGACCACGGGCATTTATTTCGTGACATGACCATGGGCATGCATTTCCCTGACATGGCCACGGGCATGCATTTCGTGACATGGCCATTATTCCATGACATGCATTTCATGACATGGCCACGGGCATTTTTCATGACATGGCCACATGGCATGCATTTCTGTGACATGACCACGGGCATGCCATTCATTTCAACATGGCCACGGGCATGCATTTCGTGACATGGCCATGGGCATTTTTTCGTTACATGACCACAAAAATGCATTTCGTGACATGATGGCCAGGCAGGGCATTTCATTTGTGACATGGCCATTTCATGCATTTTTTGTGACATGACCACGGGCATTTAATTATGACATGACCATGGCATGCATTTCGTGACATGGCCAGGGCAGTTTTCGTGATATTACCACGGGATCCGGAGATGATCAATCATTTTTGTGACATGACCATTATTATTATTTCGTTCTTACCATAGGCAGAATTTCTATAGCAAACCATTTCAAATGGCCATGGCATTTTGCGGGGCTGGAGATGGGCAGCATTTTTGTGCTTTGGCAGCATTTGCATGGGCCACGCAAACCCATTTTGACATGGCCACGGGCATGCATTTTGTGACATGGCCACGGCATGCATTTCGTTAACATGGCCATGGAAAATGCATTTCCTGACATGGCCACGGGCATGCATTTCATGACATGGACCACGGGCATGCATTTTTGTGACATGACCACAGGCAGCATTTCGTGACATGACCACGGGCAGCATTTCGTGAACAGCATTTCGACCACCACGGGCAGCATTTCGTGACATGACCACAGGCATGCATTTCGTGACATGGCCACGGGCAGGCATTTATTTTGTGACATGGCCACGGGCAGCATTTTGTGACATGGCCACGGGCATGCATTTCGTGACATGGCCACGGGCATGCATTTCGTGTGACATGGCCACGGGCATGCATTTTGTGACATGGCCACAGGCATGCATTTTGTGACATGGCCACGGGCATGCATTTTGTGTGACATGGCCACGGGCATGCATTTCATGACATGGACCACGGGCATGGGCATTTTGTGACATGGCCACGGGCAGCATTTCATGAACATGACCAATGGACATCATTTCGTGACATGACCATGGGCATGCATTTCATAACATGACCATAGGCATGCATTTAGTAACATGACCATGGGCAGCATTTTGTGACATGACCACGGGCAGAATTTTGTAACATGACCATGGGCAGCATTTTCGTGACATGACCATGGGCAGCATTTCGTGACATGACCATGGGCAGCATTTTGTGACATGGGCAGCATTAATTTTGCGTCCATGACCACTGTGTCATTCATTTCATTATTCCTCACAGGTCCTTTGTCAGACTGGGTCCGACATCATTATAGCAACGCAATAAACGGGTGTCTAGCGTTTTTTCTCCGGAAAAAGCCAAGGCATTCAATTGCCAAGTGGGATGGACACGGGCATTCATTTTCGTGAAAAAAAAAAAGCATGCATTTCTCATGAATAGTCATACATTTCGTCAGGTATCCATAACAGCATTTCATAACATGTAAACAAGATTTCGGCATGACCACGGGCAGCATTTCAGAAAACACAGACATTTGCAGAGCTTTTTGAGATGTTATAGTAATTTTTAATGACTTGGATCGCATTATTGAGGAGTTTGGTGACAAAACCAGGATCCGCAGATGATCAATGGCCATGTACATGCATTTGTATTATTATTTATTTCTTACATAGCCACGGAATGCATTTCGCAACATGAAAGGGGTGGGCGGGGCTGGAGATGCCCACGTGCAGTGCTTTGTTGATATGCAGGGGCATGCATTTCCCGTTTGACTGTGCAAAAAAATTTTTTAAACATGGCCACATTTTTTGTAAAATTAACTGACATGTGAAAATTAATTAGACCTGGCCACCTGATGCATTTTTGTAAATGGACCACAAAAGGTTTCGTAACATGACCACAGGCAGCATTTCGTAACATGACCACGGGCAGCATTTCGTAACATGACCACGAGCAGCATTTCGTAACGTGACCAGAGGCAGCATTTCGTCACATGACCACGGGCAGAATTTCGTAACATGGCCACGGGCAGCATTTCGTGATATGGCCATGGGCATGCATTTCGTGACATGACCACGGGCATTCATTTTGTGACATGGCCAGGGGCATGCATTCCATGACATGGCCACGGGCATGCATTTCGTGACATGACCACGGGCAGCATTTCGTAACATGAGCACGGTCATGCATTTCGTGAAATGACCATGGGCAGCATTTCGTGACATGGCCATGGGCATGCATTTTGTGACATGACCACGGGCAGCATTTTGTGACATGACCACGGGCATGCATTTCGTGACATGACCACGGGCATGCATTTCGTGACATGGCCACGGGCATGCATTTCGTGACATGGCCACGGGCATGCATTTCGTGACTTTGCCACTTGCAGCATTCCGTGACATGGCCAAGGGCAGCATTTCATGACATGGCCACGGGCATGCATTTCGTGACATGGCCACGGGCAGCATTTCGTGACATGGCCACGGGCAGCATTTCATGACATGGCCACGGGCATGCATTTATTGACATGGCCACGGGCATCATTCCCTGACATAGCCACTGGCATGCATTTCATGACATGACCACGGGGATGTATTTTGTGACATGGCCACGGGCAGCATTTTGAGACGTGGCCACGGGCATGCATTTTTGACATGGCCACGGGCACGCATTCCGTGACATGGCCACGGGCATGCATTCCGTGACATTGCCACAGGCATGCATTCCGTGACATGGCCACGGGCATGCATTCCATTACATGGCCACGGGCAGCATTTCATGACAAGGCCACGGGCAACATTTTGTGACATGGCCACGGGCTTTTATTTCGTGACATGGCCACAAGCAGCATTTCGTGACATGGCTATAGGCAGCATTTCGTGACATGGCCACGGGCATGCATTTCGAGACATGGCCACAGGCAGCATTTCGTGATATGGCCACGGGCAGCATTTCATGAAATGGCCACGGGTAGCATTTTGTAACATGGCCACGGGCATGCATTTCTTGACATGGCCACGGGCATCCATTCCGTGACATGGCCACTGGCATGCATTCCGTGACATGACCACGGGGATGCATTTCGTGACATGGCCACGGGCATGCATTTCATGACATGGCCACGGGCATGCATTTCGTGACATGGCCACGGGCATGCATTCCGTGACATGGCCACGGGCATGCATTTCGTGATATGACCACGGGCAGCATTTCGTAACATGAGCACGGTCATGCATTTCGTGAAATGGCCATGGGCAGCATTTCGTGACATGGCCATGGGCATGCATTTTGTGACATGACCACGGGCAGCATTTTGTGACATGGCCATGGGCATGCATTTCGTGACATGACCACGGGCAGCATTTCGTGACATGGCCACGGGCAGCATTTCGTGACATGGCCACGGGCATGCATTTCGTGACATGACCACTTGCAGCATTTCGTGACATGGCCACGGGCATGCATTTCATGACATGGCCACGGGCATGCATTTCGTGACATGGCCACGGGCATGCATTTCGTGACATGGCCACAGGCATGCATTTCGTGACATGGCCACGGGCATGCATTTCATGACATGGCCACGGGCATGCATTTCGTGACATGACCACGGGCATGCATTTCATAACATGACCACGGGCATGCATTTCGTGACATGACCACGGGCAGCATTTTGTGACATGACCATGGGCAGCATTTCGTGACATGACCATGGGGCATGCATTTCGTGAACATGACCATGGGCAGCATTTTCCGTAACATGACCATGGGCAGCATTCCGGCATGCATTCACATGACATTCCCACAGGCATGCATTGTCGTGACATGGGTCCGGCATGCATTTTCATGACATGGCCACGGGCATGCATTTCGTGACGTGGCCACGGGCATTTTTTTGTGACATGGCCACGGGCAACATTCAATTGACATGGCCACGGGCAGCATTTCGTGACAAAAAAAAAAAAAAGGCATTTCATGAATAGTCCACATGGTTTCAGGTATCATGATAACGGGCATGCATTTCGACAAACAAGATTTATTGACATGAATCAAGTCATTTCAAAGACATTTGCAGAGCATTTTTTCGAGATGGCCACGGGCAATTTTCGTGACATGGCCACTTGCATGCATTTATTGACATTGCCACTAAAACGATGCATTTCGACATGATCACGGTATGCATTCCATGACATGGCCATTATTTATTTCTTGACATGGCCACGGGCATGCATTTTGTGACATGGCCACGGGCATGCATTTCGTGACATGCCCACGGGCAGTGCATTGTTGATATGGCCACGGGCATGCATTTCGTGAAACCCGCATTTGACTGGGAAAAGATGATCATTTTTGGCAGGGCATCATTCCGTTAACATGCGCCACGGGCATTAATTTCGTGACATGGCCACGGGCATGCATTTAATGACATGGCCACGGGCATGCATTTCGTGACATGGCCACGGGCAGCATTTCGTGACATGGCCACGGGCATGCATTTCGTGACATGACCATGGGCCATTTGTTGACATGGCAGGGCATTTCCGTGACATGACCAGGGCAGCATTTCGTGACATGGCCACCATTTATTGGGCATGCATTTCGTGACATGGCCACGGGCATGCATTTCGTGATATGGCCATGGGCATGCATTTCGTGACATGGCCACGGGCATTCATTTTGTGACATGGCCACGGGCATGCATTCCGTGACATGGCCACGGGCATGCATTTCGTGACATGACCACGGGCAGCATTTCGTGACATGGCCACGGGCATGCATTTCGTGACATGACCATGGGCATGCATTTTGTGACATGGCCACGGGCATGCATTTTGTGACATGGCCACGGGCATGCATTTTGTGACATGGCCACGGGCATGCATTTTGTGACATGACCACGGGCATGCATTTCGTGACATGGCCACGGGCATGCATTTCGTGACATGGCCACGGGCATGCATTTCGTGACATGGCCACACGGCAGCATTCCGTTACATGGCCACGGGCATGCATTTCGTGACATGGCCATGGGCATGCATTTCGTGACATGGCCACGGGCATGCATTTTGTGACATGGCCACGGGCATGCATTTCGTGACATGGCCACGGGCATGCATTTTGTGACATGGCCACGGGCATCATTTTGTGACATGGCCACTGGCATGCATTTCATGACATGACCACGGGCATGCATTTCGTGACATGGCCACGGGCATGCATTTTGTGACATGGCCACGGGCATGCATTTTGTGACATGGCCACGGGCATGCATTCCGTGACATGACCACGGGCATGCATTCCGTGACATGGCCACGGGCATGCATTCCGTGACATGGCCACGGGCATGCCCACGGACATGCATTCCATGACATGGCCACGGGCAGCATTCCGTTACATGGCCACGGGCATGCATTTCGTGACATGGCCACGGGCATGCATTTTGTGACATGGCCACGGGCATGCATTTTGTGACATGGCCACGGGCATGCATTTCGTGACATGGCCACGGGCATTTATTTCGTGGCCACATACGCATGCATTCCACAAGGCTAGGGCATTTCGTGACATGGCCACGGGCATGCATTTCGTGACATGGCCACGGGCAGCATTTCGTGACATGGCCACGGGCATGCATTTCGTGACATGGCCACGGGCATGCATTTCGTGACATGGCCACGGGCATGCATTTTGTGACATGGCCACGGGCATGCATTTCGTGACATGGCCACGGGCATCCATTCTGTGACATGGCCACAGGCATGCATTCCGTGACATGGCCACGGGCATGCATTTCGTGACATGGCCACGGGCAGCATTTTTGACATGGCCACGGGCATGCATTTTGTGACATGGCCACGGGCATGCATTCCGTGACATGGCCACGGGCATGCATTCCGTGACATGGCCACGGGCATTTGTTCATGGCCATGGCCACATTTCATGCATTCCGTGACATGGCCACGGGCATGCATTCCGTGACATGGCCACGGGCATGCATTTCCATGACATGGCCACGGGCATGCATTTCGTGACATGGCCACGGGCATGCATTTCGTGACATGGCCACGGGCAGCATTTTGTGACATGGCCACGGGCATGCATTTTGTGACATGGCCACAGGCATGCATTCCGTGACATGGCCACGGGCATGCATTTCGTGACAAAACGGGCAGCATTTCGTGACATGATCCATGGGCAGCATTTTGTGACATGGCCACGGGCATTTATTTTAATACATGGCCACGAACGCATGCATTTTGTGACATGGCCACGGACAGCATTTTCGTGACATGGCCAACGGGCATGCATTTCAGGACATGGCCACGGGCATGCATTTGACATGTGAAAAGCACATTTTGACAACATGGCATGGGCATTTAACGTGACATGGCCAATTAATTAGATTTTCGTGACATGGCCACGGGCAGCATTTAATAAATGGCCCACGGGCAGCATTTTCGTGACATGACCACAGGCATGCATTTCGTAACATGACCACGGGCATTTTTGCATTTCGGGCAGCATTTTGTATGACCACGGGCATGCATTTCGTGACATGACCACGGGCATGCATTTCGTGACATGACCACAGGCATGCATTTCAGTGACATGGCCACGGGCAGCATTTTAAATGACATGGCCACGGGCAGCATTTCATGACATGGCCACGGGCATGCATTTTGTGACATGGCCACGGGCATGCATTTTGTGACATGGCCACGGGCAGCATTTCGTGACATGGCCACGGGCATTTATTTCGTGACATGGCCACAAGCAGCATTTCGTGACATGGCCATGGGCAGCATTTCGTGACATGGCCATGGGCAGCATTTCGTGACATGGCCACGGGCATGCATTTCGTGACATGGCCACGGACATGCATTTAATAAAATAATTACCAAAGCATTTCATTATTGCCACGGGCAGCATTTGATAAAATGGCCATCCGGAGATATTCAATCATGTACGGGCATGCATTTCGTGATTGATTACGGGCATGCATTTCATGACATGGCCACGGGCATGCATTTCGTGACATGGCCACGGGCATGCATTTCTGACATGGCCACGGGCATGCATTTGTTGACATGGCCACACATGCATTTTTGACTGTGAAAATGACCATGGCGGCATTTTAAACATGGCCACGGGCATGCATTTTTTGTGACATGGCCACGGGCATGCATTTCGTGACATGGCCACGGGCATGCATTTCGTTAATGGCCACGGGCATGCATTTCGTGACATGGCCACAGGCATGCATTTCGTGACATGACCACGGGCAGCATTTCGTGACATGACCACGGGCAGCATTTCGTGACATGACCACGGGCATGCATTTCGAGTGACATGGCCACGGGCATGCATTTCGTGACATGGCCACATTCAGCATTTCGTGACATGGCCACGGCATGCATTCCATGACATGGCCATTTCGTGCATGCATTTCATGGACATTCCCACATGGCATGCATTCATTTACATGGCCACGGGCATGCATTTTGTGACATGGCCACGGGCATGCATTTCGTGACATGGCCACGGGCATGCATTTTGTGACATGGCCACAGGCATGCATTTCGTGACATGGCCACGGGCATGCATTTCATGACATGGCCACGGTCATGCATTTCATGACATGACCATGGGCATTATTTCGTAACATGACCACGGGCAGAATTTTGTAACATGACCATAGGCAGAATTTCGTAACGTGACCATGGGCAGCATTTCGTAACATGACCATGGGCAGCATTTCGTAACATGACTATGGGCAGCATTTCATGACATGGCCATTGTCGGACATGGTCCGACATTGCATTTATTCCATGGCACAGGGCATTTTTTCGGACTGGGTCCGACATCATTATAGTGACATGGCCAACGGGTGTCATTCGTTTTTTTCTCCGACAAAGCCAAGAAAAACATTCAATTGCCAAGGGGGAGTGACAGGGGGCCACGGACATGCATTCGAAAAAAAAAAAAGGGTATCTCATGAATAGTCATACATGGTATCAGGTATTTCAGATAACCACGGGCATGCATTTCAGTAAACAAGATGGCTGACTGAATCATGGCACACAGAAAACACAGACATTTGCAGAGCTTTTTGAGATGTTATAGTAATAAAATAATGACTTGGATTTCATTATTGGCCAGGGCAGTTTGGTGATAAAACGGGCATGATCCGGAGATGATCAATCGGTATGTACGACTATTATTATTATTATTTATTTCTTACATAGGTGAACGCTATAGCAAACGAAAGGGTGGGCAGGGCTGGAGATGCCTAGTGAGTGCTTTGTTGATATGCAGGGCCACTTAAACCCGTTTGACTGTGAAAAAAATACTTTTAAACAGCGCGTCTAAAATTAACTGCCACGGGTGAAAATTAATTAGACCTGGCGTGCCTGATGCATTTATTAATAAATGGACATGCAAAGGTTAAGTAACATGACCACAGGCAGCATTTCGTAACATGACCACGGGCAGCATTTCGTAACATGACCACGAGCAGCATTTCGTAACGTGACCAGAGGCATGCATTTCGTGACATGGCCACGGGCATGCATTTTGTGACATGGCCACGGGCATGCATTTCGTGACATGTCCACGGGCATGCATTTCGTGACATGGCCACGGGCATGCATTTTTGTGACTTGGCCACGGGCATGCATTTTCTATGACATGGCCACGGGCATGCATTTCGTGACATGACCACGGGCAGCATTTTGTGACATGGCCACGGGCATGCATTTTGTGACATGGCCACGGGCAGCATTTCGTGACATGGCCACGGGCATGCATTTCGTGACATGGCCACGGGCATGCATTTCGTGACATAGCCACGGGCATGCATTTCATGACATGACCACGGGCATAAATTTCGTAACATAACCATGGGCAGCATTTTGTGACATGGCCACGGGCATGCATTTTTGTGACATGGCCACTTGCAGCATTTCGTGACATGACCATGGGCAGCATTTCATGACATGGCCATGGGCAGCATTTCGTGACATGACCATGGGCATTAACATTTTCGTAACATGGCCACGGGCATGCATTTCGTGATGACCACGGGCATGCATTTCGTGACATGGCCACATGGCATTTATTTTGTGACATGGCCACTAGGCATGCATTTCTCCGACATGGCCACGGGCAGCATTTCAATTGACATGGCCACGGGCATGCATTTCCATGACATGGCCACAAAAATGCATTTTCGTGACATGACCATAGACATGCATTCCACATGGTATCAGGCATTTCGGCATGAAATGGCCATGGCCAAACATTTTTGGTGACATGGCCACAGGCATGCATTTAACACATGGCCACGGGCATGCATTTTGAGACATATTACGGGCATGCATTTCGTGACATGACCACGGGCATGCATTTCGTGACATGGCCACAGGCAGCATTTTTTCAACATGGCCACGGGCATGCATTTTATGACATTACCCACGGGCATGCATTTAGTGACATGACCACGGGCATGCATTCCATGACATGGCCAGGGCATGCATTTTGAACATGGCCACAGGCATGCATTTTGTGCATTCCATTTGACATGTGACGGGCATGCATTTTTAAACATGGCCACGGGCATGCATTTCTTTATGGCCACGGGCATGCATTTCGTGACATGGCCACGGCATAATTTTGTGACATGGCCACGGGCATGCATTTCGTGACATGGCCACGGGCAGCATTTCGTGACATGGCCACGGGCATCATTTCGTGACATGGCCACGGGCAGCATTTCGTGACATGGCCATGGGCAGCATTTCGTGACATGGCCACGGGCATGCATTTCGTGACATGGCCACGGGCATGCATTTCGTGACATGGCCACGGGCATGCATTTCATGACATGGCCATGGGCATGCATTTCGTGACATGGCCACGGGCATGCATTTTGTGACATGGTCACGGGCATGCATTTTGTGACATGGCCACGGGCATGCATTTCGTGACATGGCCACGGGCATGCATTCCGTGACATGGCCACGGGCATGCATTTCGTGACATGGCCACGGGCATGCATTCCGTGACATGGCCATGGGCATGCATTCTGTGACATGGCCACAGGCATGGCCACGGACATGCATTCCATGACATGGCCACGGACATGCATTTCATGACATGGCCACGGGCATGCATTTTGTGACATGGCCACGGGCATTTATTTTGTGACATGGCCACAGGCAGCATTTCGTGACATGGCCACAGGCATGCATTCCGTTAACATGGCCATGGGCATGCATTTCGAACATGGCCACAGGCATGCATTTCGTGATATGGCCACGGGCAGCATTTCATGACATGGCCACGGGCAGCATTTATTGACATGGCCACGGGCATGCATTTCTTGACATGGCCACGGGCATCCATTTCGTGACATGGCCACTGGCATGCATTTCGTGACATGACCACGGGGATGCATTTTGTGACATGGCCACGGGCATGCATTTGACATGACATGGCCACGGGCATGCATTTCGTGACATGGCCACGGGCATGCATTCCGTGACATGGCCACGGGCATGCATTTCGTGACATGGCCACGGGCATGCATTTCGTGACATGAGCCACGGGCATGCATTTCGTGACATGGCCACGGGCAGCATTTTTGATGACATGGCCACGGGCATGCATTTTTGACATGGCCACGGGCATGCATTTTGTGACATGGCCACTGGCATGCATTTCGTGACATGGCCACGGGCATGCATTTTGTGACATGGCCACGGGCATGCATTTCGTGACATGGCCACGGGCATGCATTTCGTGACATGGCCACGGGCAGCATTCCATTGACATGGCCACGGGCATGCATTTCGTGACATGGCCACGGGCAGCATTTCGTGACATGGCCACGGACATGCATTTTGTGACATGGCCACGGGCAGCATTTTGTGACATGGCCACGGGCATGCATTTCATGACATGGCCACGGGCATGCATTTCGTGACATGGCCACAGGCAGCATTTTTTCATGACATGACCATGGACATGCATTTCATGAACATGACCACGGGCATTATTTCATGACATGACCACGGGCATGCATTTTGTGACATGACCATTCGTGCATTTATTTCGTGACATGGCCACGGGCATTTTTCGTGACATGGCCACGGGCATGCATTTCGTTACATGGCCATGGCATGCATGCATTTCGTGACATGGCCATTGTCGGACTGGGTCACGGGCATGCATTTCGTGACATGGCCACGGGCATGCATTTTTCGACATGACACGGGCATGCATTCACATTATAGCAACATGCATTTCGTGACATGGCCACAGGCATGCATTTCGTGACATGGCCACGGGCATGCATTTCGTGACATGGCCACGGGCATGCATTTCGTGACATGGCCACGGGCATGCATTCCGTGACATGGCCACGGGCATGCATTTCGTGACATGGCCACGGGCATGCATTTATTGACATGGCCACGGGCATCATTCCCTGACATAGCCACTGGCATGCATTTCATGACATGACCACGGGCATGCATTTTCGTGACATGGCCACGGGCAGCATTTTGTGACATGGCCACGGGCATGCATTTTGTGACATGGCCACGGGCATGCATTTCGTGACATGGCCACGGGCATGCATTTTGTGACATGGCCATTTCGCCACATGGCCACGGGCATGCATTTCGTGACATGGCCACGGGCATGCATTCCGTGACATGGCCACAGGCATGCATTCCGTGACATGGCCACGGGCAGCATTCCATTACATGGCCACGGGCAGCATTTCATGACATGGCCACGGGCATGCATTTCGTGACATGGCCACGGGCATGCATTTTGTGACATGGCCACGGGCAGCATTTCGTGACATGGCCACGGGCATTTATTTCGTGACATGGCCACAAGCAGCATTTCGTGACATGGCTATGGGCAGCATTTTGTAACATGGCCACGGGCAGCATTTCGAGACATGGCCACAGGCAGCATTTCGTGATATGGCCACGGACAGCATTTCGTGAAATGGCCACGGGTAGCATTTTGTGACATGGCCACGGGCATGCATTTCTTGACATGGCCACGGGCATCCATTCTGTGACAAGGCCACAGGCATGCATTCCGTGACATGACCACGGGGATGCATTTCGTGACATGGCCACGGGCATGCATTTCATGACATGGCCATGGACATGCATTTCGTGACATGGCCAGGTGCAGCATTTTTGACATGGCCACGGGCATGCATTTTGTGACATGGCCACGGGCATGCATTCCGTGACATGGCCACGGGCATGCATTCCGTGACATGGCCACGGGCATGCATTCCGTGACATGGCCACGGGCATGCATTCCGTGACATGGCCACGGGCAGCATTTCATTCCGTGACATTTTGTGATGGTGCATGCATTTCGTGACATGGCCACGGGCATGCATTTCGTGACATGGCCACGGGCATGCATTTTGTGACATGGCCACGGGCATGCATTTTGTGACATGGCCACGGGCATGCATTTCGTGACATGGCCACGGGCATGCATTCCGTGACATGGCCACGGGCAGCATTTCGTGACATGGCCACGGACATCATTTCGTGACATGGCCACGGGCATGCATTCCATGACATGGCCACGGGCATGCATTTCGTGACATGGCCACGGGCATTTATTTTGTGACATGGCCACGGGCATGCATTTCGTGACATGGCCACGGGCATGCATTTCGTGACATGGCCACGGGCATTTATTTCGTGACATGGCCACAGGCAGCATTTCGTGACATGGCCACGGGCATGCATTTCGTGACATGGCCACGGGCAGCATTTCGTGACATGGCCACGGGCATGCATTTTGTGACATGGCCACGGGCATGCATTCCATGACATGGCCACGGGCATGCATTCCGTGACATAGCCACGGGCATGCATTCCGTGACATAGCCACAGGCATGCTTTCAGTGACATGGCCACGGGCAGCATTCCGTTACATGGCCACGGGCATGCATTTCATGACAAGGCCACGGGCAACATTTTGTGACATGGCCACGGGCATGCATTTTGTGACATGGCCACGGGCATGCATTTCGTGACATGGCCACGGGCATTTATTTCGTGACATGGCCACAAGCAGCATTTCGTGACATGGCTATGGGCAGCATTTCGTAACATGGCCATGGGCAGCATTTCGAGACATGGCCACAGGCAGCATTTCGTGATATGGCCACGGACAGCATTTAGTAATAAAATAATGACATGCATTCGTGACATGGCCACGGGCAGTTTTTTGATAAAATGAGCCATCCATGATTCCGATCAATCGGTATGGGCATGCATTTATTATTATTATTTATTTCTTTCTTACATGGTTTTTGTATAGCAAACGGGCAAGGGTTTCAGGGCTGACATGCCCAGTGAGTGCATTGTTGTGATGCAGGGCCACGGGCAAACCCATTTGACTGTGAAAAAATACTTTTAAACATTTCGTCTAAAATTAACCACGGGCATGCATTTTTGTGACATTAGACCTGGCATTCCATGACATGGCCACGGCATGCATTTAATAAATGGACCACAAAAGCATTTTGTAACATGACCACAGGCAGCATTTCGTGACATGACCACAGGCAGCATTTCCTAACATGACCACGGGCAGCATTTCGTGACATGACCACCAGGCATTTTTCACGTGACCACGGCCACGGGCATGCATTTTCGTGACATGGCCACGGGCATGCATTTCGTGACATGTCCATGGGCATGCATTTCGTGACCATGGCCACGGGCATGCATTTCGTGACATGGCCACGGGCAGCATTTTGTAACATGGCCACGGGCAGCATTTCGTGACATGGCCACAGGCAGCATTTCGTGACATGGCCACGGGCATGCATTTCGTGACATGGCCACGGGCATGCATTTGTGACATGGCCACGGGCATGCATTTCGTGACATGGCCACGGGCATCATTTCGTGACATGGCCACTTGCATGCATTTCGTGACATGACCACGGGCATGCATTTCGTGACATGGCCACGGGCATGCATTTCATGACATGGCCACGGGCATGCATTTCGTGACATGGCCACGGGCATGCATTTCTGTGACATGGCCACGGGCATGCATTTCGTGACATGGCCACGGGCATGCATTTTGTGACATGGCCACGGGCATGCATTTCGTGACATGGCCATGGGCATGCATTTCGTGACATGGCCACGGGGCATGCATTTTGTGACATGGCCACGGGCATGCATTTCGTGACATGGCCACGGGCATGCATTTTGTGACATGACCACGGGCATGCATTTCGTGACATGGCCACGGGCAGCATTTCTGTGACATGGCCACGGGCATGCATTTTGTGACATGGCCACGGGCATGCATTCCATGACATGGCCACGGGCATGCATTTCATGACATGGCCACGGGCATGCATTTTGTGACATGGCCATGCGGACATGCATTTTTGTGACATGGCCACAGGGCATGCATTTCGTGACATGGCCCACGGGCATGCATTCCATGACATGGCCACGGGCATGCATTCCGTGACATGGCCACGGGCATGCATTTCATGACATGACCACGGGCATCATTCATGACATGGCCATGACCATGGGCATTATTTCATGACATGGCCACGGGCAGCATTTTTTCATGACATGGCCATAGGCAGCATTTCGTGACATGACCATGGGCAGCATTTCGTGACATGGCCACGGGCAGCATTTGACATGGCCACAGACATGACCACAGGCATGCATTTCTTGTGACATGGCCACGGGCATGCATTTCGTGACATGGCCACGGGCATGCATTTCCGTGACATGGCCATTTGTTTCGTGACATGGGTCACGGGCATGCATTTTTCGTGACAATAAACATGCATGTGATTCGTTTTTCTGGCCACGGGCATGCATTCCGTGACATTCCATTGGCATGCATTCGTGACATGGCCACGGGCATGCATTCGTGAAAAAAAAGCATGCATTTCGTGACATGGCCACATGGCATGCATTTCATCACATGGCCACGGGCATGCATTTAAACACATGGCCATGGCCATGCATTTCGAATGCATTTCGTGACAAAACCACAGGCAGCATTTTGACTTTTTGGCCACGGACAGCATTTTGTAATAAAATAATGACTTGGATCAACATGGCCATGGGCATGCATTTTCGTAACATGGCCATCGGCATGCATTTCGTATCATGGCCATGGGCATGCATTTTGTTACATTACGGGACATGGCCATTTCATGACATGACCACGGGCATGCATTTCAAACGAAAAAGCCACGGGCATGCATTTCTGTGACATGCCTAGGCATGCATTTGTTGATATGCATGGCCACTTAAATGCATTTGACTGTGACATGGCCACGGGCATGCATTTCGTGAAAATTAACCACGGGCAGCATTTAATTAGACCTGGCCACGGGCAGCATTTAATGAATTAATAACCATTTTTTGTGACCGGCAAAAGCATATTTTGTAACATGACCACAGGCAGCATTTCGTAACATGGCCACGGGCATGCATTTCGTGACATGGCCACGGGCATCATTTCGTGACATGACCACGGCATGCATTTTGTGACATGGCCACGGGCATGCATTTCGTGACATGGCCACGGGCATGCATTTCGTGACATGGCCATGGGCATGCATTTCGTGACATGGCCACGGGCATGCATTTTGTGACATGGCCACGGGCATGCATTCCATGACATGGCCACGGGCATGCATTTCGTGACATGGCCACGGGCATGCATTTCGTGACATGAGCCACGGGCATGCATTTCGTGAAATGACCCATGGGCATGCATTCCATGACATGGCCATGGGCATGCATTCCGTGACATGGCCACGGGCATGCATTTTCGTGACATGGCCACGGGCATGCATTTCGTGACATGACCACGGGCATGCATTCCGTGACATGGCCACGGGCATGCATTTCGTGACATGGCCACGGGCATGCATTTTGTGACATGGCCACGGGCAGCATTTCGTGACATGGCCACGGGCAGCATTTCATGACATGGCCACGGGCAACATTTCGTGACATGGCCACGGACAGCATTTCGTAACATGGCCACGGTCATGCATTTCGTGACATGGCCACGGGCATGCATTTCGTGACATGGACCACGGGCATTTATTTTGTGACATGGCCACAAGCAGCATTTCGTGACATGGCTTCGGGCAGCATTTCGTAACATGGCCACGGGCAGCATTTCGAGACATGGCCACAGGCAGCATTTTGTGATATGGCCACGGGCAGCATTTCGTGAAATGGCCACGGGTAGCATTTCGTAACATGGCCACGGGCATGCATTTATTGACATGGCCACGGGCATCATTCCCTGACATAGCCACTGGCATGCATTTCATGACATGACCACGGGGATGTATTTCGTGACATGGCCACGGGCAGCATTTTGTGACGTGGCCACGGGCATGCATTTTGTGACATGGCCACGGGCATGCATTCCGTGACATGACCACGGGCATGCATTCCATGACATGGCCACGGGCACGCATTCCGTGACATGGCCACGGGCATGCATTCCGTGACATTGCCACAGGCATGCATTCCGTGACATGGCCACTTGCAGCATTCCATTACATGGCCACGGGCAGCATTTCATGACAAGGCCACGGGCAACATTTTGTGACATGGCCACGGAAATGCATTTTGTGACA
Organism: Huso huso; assembly: GCA_036884735.1. Taxonomy (NCBI): domain Eukaryota; kingdom Metazoa; phylum Chordata; class Actinopteri; order Acipenseriformes; family Acipenseridae; genus Huso; species Huso huso. The sequence continues at coordinate 17,278,256 of CM072677.1, read as the reverse complement.
TGGCCACGGGCAGCATTTCGTGACATGGCCACGGGCATTTATTTCGTGACATGGCCACAAGCAGCATTTCGTGACATGGCTATGGGCAGCATTTCGTAACATGGCCACGGGCAGCATTTCGTGACATGGCCACAGGCATGCATTTCGTGACATGGCCACGGGCATGCATTTCATGACATGGCCACGGGCATGCATTTCGTGACATGGCCACGGGCATGCATTCCGTGACATGGCCACGGGCATGCATTCCGTGACATGGCCACGGGCATGCATTCCGTGACATGGCCACGGGCATGCATTTCGTGACATGGCCACGGGCATGCATTCCGTGACATGGCCACGGGCATGCATTCCGTGACATGGCCAGGTGGCATGCATTTTGTGACATGGCCACGGGCATGCATTCCGTGACATGGCCACGGTCATGCATTCCGTGACATGGCCACGGGCATGCATTCCGTGACATGGCCACGGGCATGCATTTCGTGACATGGCCACGGGCAGCATTTTGTGACATGGCCACGGGCATGCATTTTGTGGCCACATGGCATGCATTTCACATGGCATGCATTCCGTGACATGGCCACTGGCATGCATTTCGTGACATGGCCACGGGCATGCATTCCGTGACATGGCCACGGGCATGCATTTCATGACATGGCCACGGGCATGCATTTCGTGACATGGCCACGGGCATGCATTTCGTGACATGGCCACGGGCATGCATTTCGTGACATGGCCACGGCATGCATTTCGTGACATGGCCACGGGCATGCATTTTCGTGACATGGCCACGGGCATTTATTTCGTGACATGGCCACAAGCAGCATTTCGTGACATGGCCACGGGCATGCATTTTGTGTAACATGGCCATGGGCAGCATTTCGTGACATGGCCACAGGCAGCATTTCGTGACATGGCCACGGGCAGCATTTCGTGACATGGCCACGGGCAGCATTTCATAACATGGCCACGGGCATGCATTTCTTGACATGGCCACGGGCATCCATTCCGTGACATGGCCACTGGCATGCATTTCGTGACATGACCACGGGGATGTATTTCGTGACATGGCCACGGGCAGCATTTCGTGACATGGCCACGGGCATGCATTTCGTGACATGGCCACGGGCATGCATTCCGTGACATGGCCACGGGCATGCATTTTTATGACATGGCCACGGGCATGCATTCCGTGACATGGCCACAGGCATGCATTCCGTGACATGGCCACGGGCATGCATTCCGTGACATGGCCACGGGCATGCATTTCATGACATGGCCACGGGCATGCATTTTGTGACATGGCCACGGGCATGCATTTCATGACATGGCCACGGGCATGCATTTTTTGACATGGCCACGGGCATTTTTCGTGACATGGCCACGGGCAGCATTTTGTGACATGGCCATGGGCAGCATTTCGTGACATGGCCACGGGCAGCATTTCGTGACATGGCCACAGGCATGCATTTCGTGACATGGCCACGGGCATTATATTTCGTGACATGACATGGATCGCATTCCGTGACATTTTGATGCATTTCGTGACATGATCGGGCAGCATTTTGTGACATGATCAATGGGCATGCATTCCATGACATTATTTATTTCATGCATTCGGTTTTGTGACATAGCCACGGCATGCATTCTGTGACATGGCCATGGGCAGATTCCATGACATGCATTTTTTGACATGACAGGGCCACAAACCTGCATTCCGTGACATGGCCACGGGCATGCATTCCTAAAATTAACATGCCACGGGCATGCATTCCATGACATGGCCACCGGCATGCATTTAATGACATGGCCACGGGCATGCATTTCGTGACATGGCCACAGGCATGCATTTTTTGTGACATGACCACAGGCATGCATTTCGTGACATGGCCACGGGCATGCATTTCGTGACATGACCAGAGGCAGCATTTTGTGACATGACCACGGGCATGCATTTCGTAACATGGCCACGGGCAGCATTTTGTGACATGGCCATGGGCATGCATTTCGTGACATGGCCACGGGCATGCATTCCATGACATGGCCACGGGCATGCATTCCGTGACATGGCCACGGGCATGCATTTTGTGACATGGCCACGGGCATGCATTTTCGTGACATGGCCACGGGCATGCATTTTGTGACATGGCCACGGGCATGCATTCCGTGACATGGCCAAGGGCATGCATTCCGTGACATGGCCACGGGCATGCATTCCATGACATGGCCACGGGCATGCATTCCGTGACATGGCCACGGGCATGCATTTCGTGACATGGCCACGGGCAGCATTTTGTGACATGGCCACGGGCATGCATTTGAAATGCATTTCGTGACATGGCCACTGGCATGCATTCCGTGACATGGCCACGGGCATGCATTCCGTGACATGGCCACGGGCAGCATTTCGTGACATGGCCATGGACAGCATTTCGTAACATGGCCACGGGCAGCATTTCATGACATGGCCACGGGCAGCATTTCGTGACATGGCCACGGACAGCATTTCGTGACATGGCCACGGGCATGCATTTTGTGACATGGCCACGGGCATGCATTTCGTGACATGGCCACGGGCATTTATTTCGTGACATGGCCACAAGCAGCATTTCGTGACATGGCTACGGGCAGCATTTCGTAACATGGCCATGGGCAGCATTTCGAGACATGGCCACAGGCAGCATTTTGTGATATGGCCACGGGCAGCATTTCGTGAAATGGCCACGGGTAGCATTTCATAACATGGCCACGGGCATGCATTTCTTGACATGGCCACGGGCATCCATTCCCTGACATGGCCACTGGCATGCATTTCGTGACATGACCACGGGATGTATTTCGTGACATGGCCACGGGCAGCATTTCGTGACATGGCCACGGGCATGCATTTTGTGACATGGCCACGGGCATGCATTCCATGACATGGCCACGGGCATGCATTCCGTGACATAGCCACGGGCATGCATTCCGTGACATGGCCACGGGCATGCATTCAGTGACATGGCCACGGGCATGCATTCCGTGACATGGCCACGGGCATGCATTCCGTGACATGGCCACGGGCATGCATTCCGTGACATGGCCACGGGCATGCATTTCATGACAAGGCCACGGGCAACATTTTGTGACATGGCCACGGAAATGCATTTTGTGACATGGCCACGGGCAGCATTTCGTGACATGGCCACTGGCATGCATTCCGTGACATGGCCACGGGCAGCATTTTGTGACATGGCCATGGACAGCATTTCATAACATGGCCACGGGCAGCATTTCATGACATGGCCACGGGCATTCATTTTGTGACATGGCCAGGGGCATGCATTTCGTGATTGGCCACGGGCATGCATTTCGTGACATGGCAACGGCCATGCATTTCGTGACATGACCACGGGCAGCATTTCGTGACATTGCCATGGGCATGCATTTCGTGACATGACCACGGGCATGCATTTCGTGACATGACCATGGGCAGCATTTTGTGACATGACCACGGGCAGCATTTCGTGACATGACCACGGGCATGCATTTCGTGACATGACCACGGGCATGCATTTTCGTGACATGGCCACGGGCAGCATTTTCGTGACATGGCCACGGGCATGCATTTCGTGACATGGCCACTTGCATGCATTTCGTGACATGGCCACGGGCATGCATTTTGTGACATGGCCACGGGCATGCATTTCGTGACATGGCCACGGGCAGCATTTTGTGACATGGCCACGGGCATGCATTTCGTGACATGGCCACGGGCATGCATTTTGTGACATGGACCACGGGCATGCATTTTGTGACATGGCCACGGGCATTTATTTCGTGACATGGCCACGGGCAGCATTTCGTGACATGGCCACGGGCATGCATTTCGTGACATGGCCACGGGCATGCATTTCGTGACATGGCCACGGCGGCATGCATTTAGTGACATGGCCACATGCATTCATTTATGAATGGGCCATGCAGCATTTCGTGACATGGCCATTGGGCATGCATTTCATGACATGGCCACGGGCATTTTGTGACATGGCCACTGGCATGCATTTCCGTGTCATGACCACGGGCATGCATTTTGTGACACATGGCCAGGCCACGGGACATGGCCATTTTTTCAACATGGCCACGGGCATGCATTTTGTGACATGGCCACGGGCATGCATTTTTTGACATGGCCACGGGCATGCATTCCGTGACATGACCACGGGCATGCATTCCGTGACATGGCCACGGGCATGCATTCCGTGACATGACCACGGGCATGCATTTTGTGACATGGCCACGGGCATGCATTTTGTTACATGGCCACGGGCATGCATTTTCGTGACAATGCCACGGGCAACATTTTGTGACATGACCACGGGCATGCATTTCGTGACATGACCACGGGCATGCATTTTGTGACATGACCACGGGCATGCATTTTCATGACATGGCCACGGGCATTTATTTCGTGACATGGCCACGGGCAGCATTTCGTGACATGGCCACGGGCATGCATTTTGTGACATGGCCATGGGCAGATTTCGAGACATGGCCACAGGCATTTTGCATTTCGTGATATGGCCACGGGCATGCATTCCGTGACATGGCCACGGGCATGCATTCCGTGACATGGCCACGGGCATGCATTTTGTGACATGGCCATGGGCATGCATTTCGTGACATGGCCACGGTCATGCATTCCATGACATGGCTACGGGCATGCATTCCGTGACATGGCCACGGGCATGCATTTCGTGACATGGCCAGGCGCAGCATTTTGTGACATGGCCACGAGCATGCATTTCGTGACATGGCCACTGGCATGCATTCCGTGACATGGCCACGGGCATGCATTCCGTGACATGGCCACGGGCAGCATTTCGTGACATGGCCATGGACAGCATTTCGTAACATGGCCACGGGCAGCATTTCATGACATGGCCACGGGCAGCATTTCGTGACATGGCCACGGACAGCATTTTGTAACATGGCCACGGTCATGCATTTCGTGACATGGCCACGGGCATGCATTTCATGACATGGACCACGGGCATTTATTTCGTGACATGGCCACAAGCAGCATTTCGTGACATGGCTACGGGCAGCATTTCGTAACATGGCCACGGGCAGCATTTCGAGACATGGCCACAGGCAGCATTTTGTGATATGGCCACGGGCAGCATTTCGTGAAATGGCCACGGGTAGCATTTCATGACATGGCCACGGGCATGCATTTCTTGACATGGCCACGGGCATCCATTCCCTGACATAGCCACTGGCATGCATTTCGTGACATGGCCACGGGCATGCATTTTTTGACATGGCCACGGGCAGCATTTTGTGACATGGCCACGGGCATGCATTTTGTGACATGGCCACGGGCATGCATTCCATGACATGGCCACGGGCATGCATTCCGTGACATAGCCACGGGCATGCATTCCGTGACATAGCCACAGGCATGCATTCAGTGACATGGCCACGGACATGCATTCCGTGACATGGCCACAAGCAGCATTTCGTGACATGGCCACTACTTCAGCATTTCGTGACATGGCCACGGGCAGCATTTCATGACAAGACACGGCCGCATTTTGTGGCAATGGCATGCATTTGTGACATGGCCACAAAGCATTTTGTGACATGGCCACGGGCATGCATTCCGTGACATGGCCATGGGCATGCATTTCGTGACATGGCCAAAAAGGCAGCATTTTTGTGACATGGCCACGGGCAGCATTTCGTGACATGGCCACGGGCATGCATTTTGTGACATGGCCACGGGCATGCATTTCATGACATGGCCACGGGCATGCATTTCATGACATGACCACGGGCATGCATTTCATGACATGGCACGGGCATGCATTTTGTGACATGGCCACGGCATGCATTTTGTGACATGGCCACGGGGCATGCATTCCGTGACATGGCCACGGGCATGCATTCCGTGACATGGCCACGGGCATGCATTCCGTGACATGGCCATGGGCATGCATTCCGTGACATGGCCACGGGCATGCATTTTGCGACATGGCACATGCATTCATTGAACATGGCCACAGGCATGCATTCCGTGACATCACCACGGGCATGCATTTCATGACATGACCACGGGCATGCATTTCATGACATGGCCACGGGCATGCATTTCGTGACATGGCCATGGGCATCCATTTCGTGACATGGCCACTGGCATGCATTTCGTGACATGGCCACGGGCATGCATTTCCGTGACATGGCCACGGGCATGCATTTTGTGACATGGCCACGGGCATGCATTTTCGTGACATGGCCACGGGCATGCATTCCGTGACATGGCCACGGGCATGCATTCCGTGACATGGCCACGGGCATGCATTTCGTGACATGGCCACGGGCAGCATTTTGTGACATGGCCACGGGCATGCATTTTGTGACATGGCCACGGGCATGCATTTCGTGACATGGCCACGGGCATGCATTTTGTGACATGGCCACGGGCATGCATTTCGTGACATGGCCACGGCAGCATGCATTTTTGTGACATGGCCACGGACATGCATTTCGTGACATGGCCACGGGCATGCATTTTGTGATGGCCACGGGCAGCATTTCGTGACATGGCCACAGGCAGCATTTCGCGGATATGGCCCACGGCCACGGGCATGCATTTCATGACATGGCCACGGGCATGCATTTCGTGACATGGCCACGGGCATCATTTCCCTGACATAGCCACGGGCATGCATTTCATGACATGACCACGGGCATGTATTTCGTGACATGGCCACGGGCAGCATTTCGTGACATGGCCACGGGCATGCATTTTGTGACATGGCCACGGGCATGCATTTCGTGACATGGCCACGGGCATGCATTCCGTGACATGGCCACGGGCATGCATTCCGTGACATGGCCACGGGCATGCATTCCGTGACATTGCCACAGGCATGCATTCCGTGACATGGCCACTTGCAGCATTTCGTTACATGGCCATGGGCAGCATTTCATGACAAGGCCATTTTTTAACATTTTGTGACATGGCCACGAATGCATTTTTGTGACATGGTCACGGGCAGCATTTATTGACATGGCCACGGGCATTTATTTCGTGACATGGCCACAAGCAGCATTTCGTGACATGGCCACATGGGCAGCATTTCATGACATGGCCACGGGCATGCATTTCGAACATGGCCAAAGGCATCATTTTGTGACATGGCCACGGGCATGCATTTCGTGACATGGCCACGGGCATGCATTTCGTGACATGGCCACGGGCAGCATTTTGTGACATGGCCACGGGCATTTTATTTCATGACATGGCCACGGGCATGCATTTCGTGACATGGCCACGGCATGCATTTTGTGACATGGCCACGGGCATCATTCCCCGACATGGCCACGGGCATGCATTTCATGACATGACCACGGGCATAGCATTTCGTGACATGGCCACGGGCATGCATTTTGTGACATGGCCCACGGGCATGCATTCTGTGACATGGCCACGGGCATGCATTCCATGACATGGCCATAAGGCATGCATTCCGTGACATGGCCACGGGCATGCATTTTGTGACATGACCACGGGCATGCATTCCGTGACATGGCCACGGGCATGCATTTTATGACATGGCCACGGGCATGCATTTTGTGACATGGCCACGGGCATGCATTTCGTGACAAGGCCATGGGCATGCATTTTGTGACATGGCCAGGGCAGCATTTTGTGACATGGCCATGGGCATGCATTTCGTGACATGGCCACGGGCATGCATTTCGTGACATGGCCACGGGCATGCATTCGTGACATGGCCATGGGCATGCATTTCGTGACATGGCCATGGGCATGCATTTCGTGACATGGCCACAGGCAGCATTTTTGTTAACATGGCCACGGGCAGTTATTTAATAAAATATTTTCACATGGCCACGGGCATTTCACATTTGTGATTTCATGGCCACGGGCATGATCATTCTGTATGACATATTACGGGCATTTATTTCGTGACATGGCCACAGGCATACATTTAAACAGACATAAAATTAACCATGCATTCCGTGACATGGCCACGGGCATGCATTTGTTGACATGCCACGGGCATGCATTTCGCGACATGGTCTCGATGGCATGCATTCCGTTACATGGCCACGGGCAACATTTCGTGACATGGCCACGGGCAGCATTTTAATGACATGGCCACGGGCATGCATTTCGTGACATAATAAATGGGCATGCATTTCGTGACATGACCACAGGCATGCATTTCGTGACATGGCCACGGGCATGCATTTCGTGACATGGCCACGGGCATGCATTTCGTGACATGGCCACGGGCATGCATTTCGTGACATGACCACGGGCAGTTTTTGTGACATGGCCATGGGCATGCATTTCGTGACATGGCCACGGGCATGCATTTTGTGACATTACCACAGGCATGCATTTCGTGACATGGCCAAGGGCATGCATTTTGTGACATGGTCACTGGCAGCATTTTGTGACATGGCCACGGGCAGCATTTTGTGACATGGCCACGGGCATGCATTTCGTGACATGACCACGGGCATGCATTTTGTGACATGGCCACGGGCATGCATTTCGTGACATGGCCACGGGCATGCATTCCGTGACATGGCCACGGGCATGCATTTCGTGACATGGCCACGGGCATGCATTTCGTGACATGGCCACGGGCATGCATTTCATGACATGGCCATGGGCATGCATTTTGTGACATGTTTACAGGTATGCATTTCATGACATGGCCACGGGCATGCATTTTCGTGACATGGCCACGGGCATTTATTTTCGTGACATGGCCACGGGCATGCATTTATGACATGGCCATGGGCATTTCGTGACATGACCATGGGCATTTTCGTGACATGGCCATGGGCATTTTGTGACATGGCCACGGGCATGCATTTCGTGACATGGCCATGGGCATGCATTCGTGACATGACCACGGGCATGCATTTTAATGAACATGGCCACGGGCATGCATTTTTGTGACATGGCCACGGCAGCATTTCGTGACATGGCCACGCGGGCATTTATTTCGGTGACATGGCCACGGGCAGCATTTCGTGACATGGCCACGGGCAGCATTTTGTGACATGGCCACGGGCATGCATTTCGAACATAGCCACAGGCATGCATTTCGTGACATGGCCACGGGCATGCATTTTGTGACATGGCCACGGGCATTTATTTCATTATGGCCACGGGCAGCATTTCATGAACATGGCCACGGGCATGCATTTTGTGACATGGCCACGGGCATGCATTTCGTGACATGCCCACGGGCATGCATTTCGTGACATGGCCACGGGCATGCATTTCGTGACATGGACCACGGGCATGCATTTTTGTGACATGGCCAGGGCATGCATTTCGTGACATGGCCACGGGCATTTATTTTAAACATGGCCACGGGCATGCATTCGTGACATGGCCACGGCATGCATTTTGTGACATAGCCACGGGCAGCATTTTGTGCATGGCCACGGGCATGCATTCTGTGACATGGCCACGGGCATCATTTTGTGACATGGCCACAGGCAGCATTTCGTAACATGACCACGGGATGCATTTCGTAACATGGCCACGGGCATTTTTTTGAACATGGCCACGGGCATGCATTTGTGACATGACCACGGGCATGCATTTCCATGACATGGCCACGGCATGCATTTCGTGATTACGCCATGGGCATGCATTCCGTGACATGACCCGCGGGCATGCATTTTGTGACATGGCCACGGGCATGCATTCCATGACATGGCCACGGGCATGCATTTCAATGACATGACCACGGGCATGCATTTTGTAACATGAGCATGGGCATGCATTTTAGTGACATGGCCACGGGCAGCATTCATTGTGACATGGCCACGGGCATGCATTTTGTGACATGACCATGGGCAGCATTTAAAACGACATGGCCACGGGCATGCATTTCGTGACATGACCACGGGCATTATTTCGTGACATGGCCACGGGCATCATTCCGTGACATGGCCACGGGCATGCATTTCGTGACATGCGATAATGACCATGCATTCCGTGACATGACCACCATATGCATTTTGTGACATTTTATTCCATTATGGCCACAGGGCATGCATTTCAAATTACATGGCCACGGGCAGCATTTCGTTAACATGGCCACGGGCATGCATTTGCCCTGACATGGCCACGTGGCATGCATTCAACATGGCCACGGGCAGCATTTCATTCCGTGACCATGGGCAGCATTTCATTTCATTACATGGCCATGGGCATGCATTCGTGACATGGCCACTTGCAGCATTTCGTTACATGGCCACAGGCATGCATTTCGTGACATGACCACGGGCATGCATTTTTGACATGACCACGAGGCATTGCTTTTTTCCGTGACATGGCCACGGGCAGCATTTTCCGTGACATGGCCACGGGCATGCATTTCGTGAAATGGCTGGCCACGGGCAGCATTTTTGACATGGCCTGGGCATGCATTCGTGACATGGCCACGGGCATGCATTTCCATGACATGGCCAGGGGCAGCATTTTGTGACATGGCCACGGGCATGCATTTCGGTGACATGGCCACGGGCATGCATTCCGTGACATGGCCACTGGGCATGCATTTTGACATGGCCACGGGCATCCATTTCATGACATGGCCACGGGCAGTTATTTCGTGACATGGCCACAGGCAGCATTTTTGACATGGCCACGGGCATGCATTTTGTGACATGGCCACGGGCATGCATTTCGTGACATGGACACGGGCATTTATTTCGTGATATGGCCACAAACGGCATGCATTTCGTGACATGGCCACCAGCAGCATTTCGTGACATGGCCATGGGCATGCATTTCGTAACATGACCACAGGCAGCATTTTGTGATATGGCCACGGCAGCATTTTTGTGAACTGGCCACAGGGCATGCATTTCATAACATGGCCACGGGCATGCATTTTTGATGGCCACGGGCATCCATTCCCTGACATGGCCACGGGCAGCATTTCATGACATGGCCACGGGCAACATATTTCGTGACATGGCCACGGGCATGCATTTTCGTGACATGGCCCACGGGCATTTATTTTGTGACATGGCCACGGCATGCATTCCATGACATGGCCACCGGCATGCATTTTTGACATGGCCACATGCATTTGCATTCCCACAGGCATAGCCACAGGCATGCATTTCATTGACATGGCCACGGGCAGCATTCCGAGACATGGCCACAGGCAGCATTTCGTGACATGGCCATGGGCAGCATTTCGTGACATGGCCATGAGGAGTTTACGGGCATGCATTTATCCGACATAGCCACAGGCAGCATTTCGTGATATGGGCATGCATTCCGTGTTATAGTAATAAATAATGACTTGACATAGCATTATTGAGGTGTTTAGATAAAGCGAGTGATCCGGAGATGATCCATCGGGTAAACCCGCTTGCCTATTATTATTATTATTTATTTCTACATAATGAACGCCGCTAAAGCAAGCGAAGGGTGGGCAGGGCTGGAGATGCCTTATTGAGGCTTTGTTGATATGCAGGATTTTAAACCCGTTTGACTGTGAAAAAATACTTTTAAACAGCGCGACCTTTATTAACTCGACCAGGTGAAAATTAATTAGAAAAACGTGCCTGACGGCAATTAATGAATGGACTGCAAAGGTTAAAATTTTTGACCACAGGCAGCATTTAAACCGCATGATCACGGGCAAATTTCGTAACATGACCACGGCAGCATTAACTGCCCGTGACCAGAGGCAATGACCATGGGCGTGATTTCGACGGCCATAAGAAATTTCGACAAATGACCACGGGCAGGTTCGTGATATGAGCACATGGGCATGCATTTCGTGACATGACCACACGGGCATTCATTTTGTGATACTATGGGTATGGCATTTTGTGACATGACCACGGGCATTTTTTCATGATGACCACGGGCAGCATTTCGTGACATGACCACGGCATGCATTTGGCGAAATGGCCACAGGCAGCATTTTCGGACATGGCCATGGGCATGCATTTTGTGTTGACATGCATTCAAGGCCACGGCATTTTTTGATTATTTGATGATGGCATGCATTTCGTGACATGACCACGGGTCATGCATTCCGTGACATACACGGGCAGCATTCCATTACATGGCCACGGGCATGCATTTCGTGACATGACCCGGTCAGCATTTTGTGAATATGCATTCGCACATAGCCAATTGCATTTTGTGACATGGCCACGGGCAGCATTTCTTAACATGGCCACGGGCATTTATTTTGGGCCACAGGCAGCATTTCATGACATGGCAAGCATTTTTCGTGACATGGCTATGGGCAGCATTTCGTAACATGGCCACAGGCAGCATTTTGTGACATGGGCAGGCATCATTTCGTTATATGGCCACGGGCATGCATTTTGTGACATGGCCATGGACATGCATTTATTTACATGGCCAATTGCAGCATTTTGTGACATGGCCACGGGCAGCATTTCTTATACATGGCCACGGGATGATTCGGCCAATGGGCGGGCATGCATTCGTGATATGGCCCGCGGGCATGCATTTTTGTGACATGGCCACGGGCATGCATTTATTATGGCCACAGGCATGCATTCGTGACATAACCCGCGGGCATGCATTCCCATGACATGGCAGCCCGCGATCTGCCATTCCATGACATGGCTACCGGGCATGCATTCGATGACACCCCGCAGGGCATGCATTTCGTGACATGGCGCTGGCGCATTTTTGTGACATAGCCACGAGCATGCATTTCGTTGACGCTGGCCCACTGGTATCGCATTCGTGTTTTACGGCCACTGGCATATTCAATTGATACGGCCACGGGCACATGCATTCGATGATGACGTAATACACGGGGCTTTTTTCATGATGACGCAGCCACTGGCAGCATTTTCGTGACATGGCTACGGACAGCACTGTTAATACGGCCACGGTCATACATTTTTTATTGACATGGCCAAAGGGCATGCATTTCATGACATGGACCACGGCACATTTATTTCGGACATGGCCTACAAGCAGCATTCGTGACATGGCTTCAGGCAGCATTGATAACATGGCCATGGGCAGCATTTCGAGACATGGCCACAGGCAGCATTTTGTGATATAATGCAGCAGACGCATTCGATGAAATGGCCCGCGGGTAGCATTCATAACATAATACATGGGCATAATTCTTGACATGCCACGGGCATCCATCCCCTGACATAGCCACTGGCATGCATTTCATGATGACCACGGGGATGTATTTCGATGACATGGCACGGGCAGCATTTCGTGACATGGCCATACAGGCATGCATTTTTATTGAAATGGTCGGCATGCATTCCATGACATGGCTTACGGGCAGTATCT
>CM072677.1:17236766-17264390 GCA_036884735.1 Huso huso | reverse complement strand
CCATTGTCATGTTACGAATGCTGCCTATGGTCATGTTACTTAAATGCCGCCGCATAGTCATGTTACTAAATGCTGTCCATTGTCATGTTATGAAATGCTGCCTATGGTCATGTTACGAAATGCTGCCCATGATCACATTACGAAATGCTGCCCATGGTCACATTATGAAATGCTGCCCGCTTGGCCGTAACAAAATGCTACCCGTGGCCATGTCATGAAAAGCTGCCTGTGGCAATGTCACGGAATGCTGCCCGTTGTCATGTCACGGAATGCATGCCAGTGGTCATGTTACAAAATTCTGCCCATGGTCATGTTACGAAATGCTGCCCATGTCACGAAATACATGCCCGTGGCCATGTCACGAAATGCATGCCTGTGGCAATGTCACGAAATGCGTGCCTGTGGCCATGTCATGAAATGCATGCCCGTGGCCATGTCACGAAATGCTGCCCATGGCCATATCACAAAATGCTGCCCGTGGTCATGTCACGAAATGCATGCCCGGGGCCATTTCATGGAATGCATGCCCGTGGCCATGTCACGGAATGCATGCCCGTGGCCATGTCACGGAATGCATGCCCGTAATATGTCACGGAATGCATGCCCGTGGCCATGTTCATGAAAAATGCTGCCCTTGGCCATGTCATGAAATGCTGCCCGTGGCCATATAACGGAATGCTGCAAGTGGCAAAGTGACAAAATGCATGCCCGTGGCCATGTCACGAAATGCTTCCCGTGGCCATGTCACGAAATGCTGCTTGTGGCCATGTCACGAAATAAATGCCCGTAGCCATGTCACGAAATGCATGCCCGTGGCCATGTCACAAAATGCATGACCATAATATGTCGCGAAATGCTGCCCGTGGCCATGTCACAAAATGCATTCTCCGTGGCTATGTCACGAAATTCTGCCAGTGGCCTTGTCATGAAATGCTGCCTGTGGCCATGTAACAGAATGCTGCAAGTGGCCATGTCATGAAAACAAAATGCCCGTGGCCATGTCACTGAATGCATGCCTGTGTATGTCACGGAATGCATGCCCCGGAATGCATGAATGCATGCCCGCGGGCTATGTCAACGGAATGCATGCCGAGGCCATGTCATGGAATGCATGCCCGTGGCCATGTCACGAATGCATGCCCGCGGGCCATGTCATGGAATGCATGACCATGGCCATGTCACGGAATGCATGCCCGTGGCCATGTCACAAAATGCTGCCTGTGGCCCATGTCACGAATGCATGCCCGTGGCCATGTCATAAAATGCATGCCCGTACATGTCACAAAATGCATGCCCGGATCATGTCACAAATGCATGCCCGTGGCCATTTCACTCAAAATGCTGCCCGTGGTCATGTCACAAAAATGCTGCCCTGTGGCCATGTCACGAAAATGTTGCCCATGGCCATGTATAAATGCATGCCCATGGCCATGTCACGAAATGCTGCTTGTGGCCATGTCACAAAATAAATGCCCGTGGGCCATGTCACGAAATGCATGCCCGTGGCCATGTCATGGAATGGAATGCATGTCCGTGGTCATGTCACTGAATGCATGCCTGTGGGCCATGTAACGGAATGCATGCCCGTGGCTGCATGTCACAGAATGCTGCCTGTGGCCATGTCACGAATGTATGCCGATGGTCATGTCACGGAATGGATGCCCGTGGTCATGTCAATAAATGCATGCCCGCATGTTAATTTAAATGCTCATGGAATGCATGCCCCATGGTCATGTCACGAAATGCTACGTCCATGTGAAATGGCCCATGTCACACGAAATGCATGCCCGCGGGTCATGTTACGAAATCCTGCCCATGGCCATATTCATCATGAAATGAAAATGTCCGTGGCCATATCATGAAATGCTGTCCGCCATGGTCAAAATGTCCGTGGCTATTACGAAATAAATGCCCATGGCCATGTCACGAATGAATGCCTGTGGTAATGCCACGAAATGCATGCCCGTGGCCATCAATGAAATGCTGCCCATGGCCATGTCACAAAATGCTGCCTGTGGTCATGTTATGAAATGCATGCCCATGGTCATGTTATAAAAATGCTGCCCATGGTCATATCACGAAATGCATCCCCCTGGTCATGTCACTAAAATGCATGCCCATGGTCACGTTACGGAATGGATGCCTATGGTCATGTTACAAAATTCATGCCCGTGGTCATGTGGATGAAATGCATGCCCATGGTCATGTTACTAAATGCTGCCTATGGTATCACGAAATAATGCCCATGGTCATGTTACAAAATGCATGCCTATGGTCATCTTACGAAATGCCGCCGATGGTCATGTTACTAAATGCTGTCCATTGTCATGTTATGAAATGCTGCCCGTAAATATGTTAAAAAATCCATGCCTGTGGTCACATTACCAAATGCATGCCCGTGGTCATGTCACAAAATGCATGCCTGTGGTCATGGTCATGAAATGCATGCCCGAAATGTTACCCCATGGCCCTGTCACAAATGCATGCCCGTGGCCCATGTCACAAAATGATGCCCATGGCCATGTCATGAAATGCATGCCTGTGGCCATGTCACGGAATGCATGCCTGTGGCAATGTCATGAAATGCATGCCCGTGGCCATGTCACGGAATGCATGCCAGTGGCCATGTTACTGAATGCATGCCTGTGGTCACATTGTCAAAATGCATGCCCCTGGTCATGTCACGAAATGCATGCCCGTGGCCATAATGACACTAAATAAATGCCCGTGGCCATGTAATGAAATGCATGTCCATGGCAATGTCAAAAATGCATGCTTGTGGCCATGTCTTAAAATGAATGCCCGTGGCCATGTCACAAAATGCATGCCCGTGGCCATGTCACAAAATGCATGCCCATGGCCATGTTACAAAATGCCCGCCCATGGCCATGTCACAAAATGCATGCCCCGTGGTCATGTCACAAAATGCTGCCTGTGGTCATGTCAAAAATGCATGCCTGTGGTCATATGTCACAAAATGCTGCCCCTGGTCATATCTTATCAAAATGCTGCCCATGGTCATAGCCACGAAATGCTGCCCGTGGTCATGTAACAAAATGCTGCCCATGGTCATGTTACAAAATGCTGCCCATGGTCATGTTATTAAATGCTGCCCATGGTCATGTCACGAAATGCTGCCCATGGTCATGTCACAAAAAATGCTGCCCGTATTACATCACGTTGGAAAATGCCTGCCCATGGTCATGTTTATGAAATGATGCCAGTGGCCATGTTCAACAAAATGCTGCCCGTAATATGTCACAAAATAATGCCAGTGGCCATGTCATGAAATGCTGCCCATGGCCATGTTCACGGAATGCTTGCCTGTGGCCATGTCAAGAAATGCATGCCCGTGGCCATGTTACAAAATGCCTGCCATGTCATTAAATGCATGCCAGGCAATGTCACGAAATGATGCCTGTGGTCGTGTCTCGAAATGCATGCCCGTGGGCTGCCCTGTGGCCATGTCACTGAAATGCTGCCCGTGGTCATGTCATGAATGCATGTGGCCATGTCACGAAATGCATGCCCGTGGCCATGTCACAGAATGCATGCCCATGGCCATGTCACGGAATGCATGCCCGTGGCCATGTCACGAAATGAATAAATGCCTGGCCATGTCACGAAATGCATGCCCGTGGCCATGTCACGAAATGCTGCCCCATGTATCATGTCACTAAATGCTGCCCATGGTCATGTCACGAAATGCATGACCTGTGGTCATGTTACAAAATGCTGCCCGTGGTCATATCATGAAATGCCGCCCATGGCCATGTAACGAAATGCATGTCCGCGGGTCATGTCACGAAATGCATGCCCATGGCCATGTCAATAAAATGAATGCCTGTGGCAATGTCACAAAATGCATGCCCGCGGGCCATGTCACGAAATGCTGCCCGAATGCATGCATGTCACGAAATGCTGCCTGTGGCCATGTTAACGGAATGCATGCCCATGGCCATGGTCATAAATGGAATGCATGCCCATGGTCATATTAACTAAATGCTGCCCCTGGTCATGTTACAAAATGCTGCCCATGGTCACGTTACAAAATGCCCTATGGTCATTTTACAAAAATGCTGCCCGTGGTCATGTGGATGAAATGCTGCCCATGGTCATGTTACTAAAAAAATGCCTATGGTCATGTCACAAAAATAATGCCCATGGTCATGTCACGAAAATGATGCCCATGGTCATGTTACAAAATGCCTGTTTCACAATGTAAAATCCCATGGTCATGTTATTAAATGCATGCCCGTGGTCATGTCATGAAATGCATGCCTGTGGCCATGTTACAAAAATGCATGCCTGTGGTCACATTATTCACGGAATGCATGCCCGTGGTCATGTTCACAAAATGCATGCCTGTGGCCATGTCACGAATGCTGCCTGTGGCCATGTCACAAAATGCATGCCCGTGGCCATGTCACAAAATGATGCCCGTGGCCATGTCATGAAATGCATGCCTGTGGCCATGTCATGGAATGCATGCCTGTGGCCATGTCATGAAATGCTGCCCCTGGCTATGTCACGAAATGCATGCCCGTGGTCATGTTACGAAATGCTGCCTGTGGTCACATTACGAAATGCTGCCCCTGGTCATGTCACGAAATGCATGCCCATGGCATGTCATTGAAAATGCTGCCCGTGGTCATGTAATGAAATGCATGTCCATGGCGCAATGTTTTTAAATGCATGCCCCATGGTCATGTCAAGAAATGAATGCCCGTGGTCATGTCACAAAATGCATGCCTGTGGTCATGTCACAAAATGCATGCCTGTGGTCATGTCACTGAATGCATGCCCGTGGTCATGTTACAAAATGCATGCCCCTGGTCATGTTTAAAATGCTGAATGGTCATGTTACGAAATGCTGCCTGTGGTCATGTCACAAAAATGCATGCCTGTGGTCATATTACGAAAATGGATGCCCGTGGTCATGTTAAAGAAATGCATGCCCATGGTCATGTCACTAAATGCTGCCTATGGTCATGTTCAGAAAATGCTGCCCGTGGTCATGTAACGAAATGCTGCCCATGGTCATGTTACAAAAATGCTGCCCATGGTCATGTTATGAAATTAAATTATGGTCATGTCACGAAATGCATGCCTGTGATCATGTTACAAAATGCATGCCCATGGTCATGTTATGAAATGCTGCCCATGGCCATGTCACAAAATGCGTTTGTGGTCATGTCACGGAATAAATGCCCGTGGACCATGTCACAAAATGCATGCCCGTGGCCATGTAACGAAATGCTGCCGTGGCCATGTCTTGAAATGCTGCCCGTGGCCATGTTACGAAATAAATGCTCGTGGCCATGTCACGAAATGCATGCCCGTGGCCATGTCACGAAATGCATGCCCGTGGCCATGTCACAAAATGCATTTCCGTGGCCATGTCACGAAATGCTGCCAGTGGCCTTGTCATGAAATGCTGCCCGTGGCCATGTAACAGAATGCTGCAAGTGGCCATGTCACGGAATGCATGTCCGTGGCCATGTAACTGAATGCATGCCTGTGGCCATGTCACGGAATGCATGCCCGTGGCCATGTTAGGAATGCATGACCGTGGCCATGTCACAGAATGCATGCCTGTGGCCATGTCACGGAATTGATGCCCGTGGCCATGTCACTAAATGCATGCCCGTGGCCATGTCACGAAATGCTGCCCGTGGCCATGTCACGAAATGCTTCCCATGGCCATGTCATAAAATGCTGCCTGTGGTCATGTCACGAAATGCATGCCCGTGGTCATGTCACGAAATGCCCGTGGTCATGTTACGAAAAATGTGCCCATGGCCATTTCCACGAAATGCATGCCTGTGCTCATGTCACGAAATGCATGCCCGTGGTCATGGTCATGAAATGCATGCAGTGGGCCATGTCAAAATGCATGTCCGTGGCCATGTCACGAAATAAATGCCCGTGGCCATGTCGTCACGAAATGAATGCCTGTGGCCATGTCACGGAATGCATGCCCGTGGCCATGTCACAAAATGCATAACCGTGGCCATGTCACGAAATGCATGCCTGTGGTCACGGAATAAATGCCCAATGGTCATGTCAAGAAATGCATGCCCATGGTCATGAAAAATGCAACCATGGTCATGTCACGAAATGCTGCTAGTGGTCATGTCATGAAATGCTGCCTATGGTCATGTTACAGAATGCTGCCAGTGGTCATGTGATGAAATGCTGCCTATGGTCATGTCACTGAAATGCATGCCGATGGTCATGTCACTAAATGCTGTCCATTGTCATGTTATGAAATGCATGCCCGTGGCCATGTTACAAAATTCTGCCTGTGGCCATTCACGAATGCATGCCCGTGGTCATGTCACAAAATGCATGCCTGTGGCCATGTCACGAAATGCTGCCCGTGGCCCATGTCACAAAATGCATGCCCATGCCCATGTCAGAAAATGCATGCCCGTGGCCATGTCACGAAATGTTGCCTGTGGCCATGTCACGGAATGCATGCCTGTGGCCATATCATGAAATGCTGCCGTGGTCATGTCACGAAATGCATGCCCATGGTGATGTTCACGAAATGCATGCCCGTGGCCATGTAATGAAATGCATGTCCATGGCCATGTCACAAAAATGCACAAATGCCCATGGCCCAATGGCCATCACAAAATGAATGCAAGTGGCACAAAATGTCCAAAATGCATGCCCGTGGCCATGTAACAAAATGGATGCCCGTGGCCATGTTACAAAATGCATGCCCGGTCACGTTACATATCAAAATGCTGCCCCTGGTCATGTCACAAAATGCTGCCTGTGGTCATGTTACGAAATGCTGCCTGTGGTCATGTTACAAAAATGCATGCCCGTGGTCATGTTGATGAAATGCTGCCCCTGGTCATGTTACGAAATTCTGCCCGTGGTCATGTTACGAAATGCATGCCCGTGGTCATGTTGACAAAATGCTGCCTGTGGTCATGGAAAATAGCAAATGCATGCCCCATGGTCATGTTACTAAATGCTGAACCATGGTAATGTAAGTTAATGGAAATGCTGGTCATGTCATGTAAAATGCTGTCCATGGTCATGTAATAAAAATGCTGCCTATGGTCATGTTATGAAATGCTGCCCATGGTCCATGTTACTAAATGCTGCCCATGGTCATGCTGCCTATGGTCACGTTAAATGCTGCCCGTGATCACGTTATGAAAATGCTGCCCATGGTCACGTTATGAAATGCTGCCCATGGCCATGTGACAAAATGCTGCCCGTGGCCATGTCATGAAATGCATGCCCGTGGCCATGTCACAAAAAATGCATGCCCGTGGCCATGTCACAGAATGCATGCCAGTGGTCATGTCAAGAAATGCATGCCCGGGGCCAATTCATGGAATGCATGCCCGTGGTCATGTCACGGAATGCATGCCCGTGGTCATTCATGTCACGAATGCATGCCCGTGGCCATGTCACGGAATGCATGTCCGTGGCCATGTCACGAAATGCTGCCCTTGGCTATGTCATGAAATGCTGCCCGTGGCCATGTAACGGAATGCTGCAAGTGGCAAAGTGACAAAATGCATGCCCGTGGCCATGTCACGAAATGCTTCCCGTGGCCATGTCATGAAATGCTGCTTGTGGACATGTCACGAAATAAATGCCCGTAGCCATGTCACGAAATGCATGCCCGTGGCCATGTCACAAAATGCATGACCGTGGCCATGTCACGAAATGCTTCCGTGGCCATGTCACAAAATAATGCCCGTGGTCATGTCACAAAAATGCTGCCCATGGCCATGTAACGGAATGCTGCCAGTGGTCATGTGACAAAATGCATGCCCATGTCCGAAATGCAAAAAATGCTTCCCGTGGCCATGTCACGAAATGCTGCTTTGTGGCCATGTCACGAAATAAATGCCCGTGGCCATGTCACGAAATGCATGCCCGTGGCCATGGTTTAAAATGCATGCCCGTGGTCATGTCACGAAAATGCTGCCCGTGGCCATGTCACAAAATGCATGCCGTGGCTATGTCACGAAATTCTGCCAGTGGTCATGTCATGAAATGCATGCCTGTGGTCATGTAACGGAATGCTGCGGGTGGCCATGTCACTGAAATGCATGCCCGTGGGCCATGTCACGGAATGCATGTCCATGGCCATGTCACTGAATGCAAAATGTGGCCATGTCACGGAATGCATGCCATATGGAATGGTCATGTTACGGAATGCATGCCCCGGCCATGTCACGGAATGCATGCCCGAGGCCATGTCACGGAATGCATGCCCGTGGTCATGTCATGGAATGCATGCCCGTGGCCATGTCACAAAATGCATGCCCGTGGCCATGTCATGAATGCATGCCCGTGGCCATGTCACGGAATGCATGCAAGTGGCCATGTCAAAAAAATGCATGCCCGTGGCCATGTTACGAAATGCTGCCCGTGGCCATGTCACGAAATGCAAGCCCGTGGACATTTCACGAAATGCATGCAAGTAGCCATGTCACGAAATGCATGCCCGTGGTCATGTCACGGAATGCATGCCCAGGTGGCTATGTCACAAAATGCTGCCCATGGTCATGTCACGAAATGCTGCCCGTGGCCATGTCACGAAATGCATGCCCGTGGGCCAATGCATGCCCGTGGCCATGTAACGGAATGCATGCCCGTGGCCATGTCACGAAAATGCATGTCCATGGCCATGTCACAAAATGCATGCCCATGGCCATGTCACAAAATGCATGCCCGTGGTCATGTTACGGAATGCATGCCCCCGTGGCCATGTCACGAAATGCATGCCCGTGGCCATGTCACGAAATGTATGCCCGTGGCCATGTCGAAATGGAATGCATGCCTGTGGCCATGTGAACAGAATGCATGCCCGTGGTCATGTCACAAAATGCATGCCCGTGGCCATGTCATGGAATGCATGCCCTTGGCCATGTCACAAAATGCATGCCTGTGGCCATGTCACAAAAATGATGCCCGTGGCCATGTCACAAAATGAATGCCCGCGGGCCATGTCAAATGCATGCCCGTGGCCATTTCACGAAATGCTGCCCGTGGCCATGTCACGAAATGCATGCCTGTGGCCATGTCACGAAAATGCATGCCCGTGGCCATGTTAAAATGAATGCCCGTGGTCATGTCACAAAATGCTGCTTGTGGTCATGTCACATGAAATAAATGCCCGTGGCCATGTTATAAAATGCATGCCTGTGGCCATGTCCCAAATGCATGTCCGTCCATGAAATGTCATGAATGCATGCCCGTGGCCATGTCACGAATAAATGCCTGTGGCCATGTTACAAAATGCATGACCATTGGCCATGTCATTTAAATGCATGCCCATGGCCATGTCACGGAATGTGATGCCCGTGACCATGTTGTAAAATGCATGCCCATGGCCATGTCACAAAATGCCTGCCCATTTCACTTCAAAATGGCCATGTCACAAAATGCTGTCCCATGGTCATGTCACGAAATGCTGCCCGTGCTCATGTTAACAAAAATGCTTGCCCGTGGTCATATCATGAAATGCATGCCCGTGGCCATGTAATGAAATGCATGTCCTGTGGCCATGTCACATATAAATGAATGCCCATGGCCATGTCACGAAATGAATGCCTGTGGCAATGTCACGAAATGCATGCCCGTAGACATTCAAAATGCTGCTTGTGGTCATGTTACTGAAATGCTGCCTGTGGCCATGTTATGAAATGATGCCCATGGTCATGTCAAAAAATGCATGCCCATGGTCATGTTAATGAATGCTACCCCATGGTGGTCATGTTCATGAAATGCTGCCCATGGTCATGTTCACGAAATGCATGCCTATGGTCATGTTACAAAATTCTGCCCGTGGTCATGTGATGAAATGCTGCCCATGGTCATGTTACTAAATGCTGCCTATGGTCATGTTACGAAATAATGCCCATGGTCATGTTACAAAATGCTGCCTATGGTCATCTTACGAAATGCTGCCGATGGTCATGTTACTAAATGCTGTCCATTGTCATGTTATGAAATGCTGCCCGTGGCCATGTTACAAAATTCTGCCTGTGGTCACATTGCGAAATGCTGCCCGTGGTCATGTCACAAAATGCATGCCTGTGGCCATGTCACGAAATGCTACCCGTGGCCCTGTCACAAAATGCATGCCCGTGCCCATGTCACAAAATGATGCCCGTGGCCATGTCACGAAATGTTTCCTGTGGCCATGTCACGGAATGCATGCCCGTGGCCATGTCACGAAAAGCATGCCCTGGCTATGTCATGAAAATAAATGCCCGTGGCCATGTCACGAAAATGGATGCCTGTGGTCATGCCACAAAATGCATGCCCATGGTCATGTCACGAAATGCATGCCCATGGTGACGTCACTAAAATGCATGCCCGTGGTCATGTAATGAAATGCATGTCCATGGCAATGTCACGAAATGCATGGCCATGGCCATGTCACGAAATGAATGCCCGTGGCCATGTCACAAAATGCATGCCAAGTGGCCATGTCGGAAAATTCTGCCTGTGGTCATGTGGACGAAATGCTGCCCTGGTCATGTTACAAAAAATGCATGCCTGTGGTCATGTTAAAAAATGCTGCCTGTGGTCATGTCACAAAAATGCATGCCCGTGGTCATGTCACGAAATGCATGCCCCTGGTCATGTCATGAAATGCTGCCCATGGTCATGTTACAAAAATGCTGCCCGTGGTCATGTTAGAAAATGCTGCCCGTGGTCATGTCATGAAATAAATGCTGCCCATGGTCATGTCATTAAATGCTGTCCATGGTCATGTCATGAAATGCATGCGAAATGCTGGTCATGTTCACAGAAATGCTGCCCGTGGTCACGTCACGAAATGCTGCCCATGGTCACATTCATGAAATGCATGCCCGTGGCCATGTCTAAAATGCATGCCTGTGGCCATGTCACGAAATGCTGCCCATGGCCATGTCACGAAATGCTGCCCGTGGCCATGTAACTGAAAAATTTGCCTGTGGCCATGTCATGAAATGCTGCCCGTGGCCATGTCACGAAATAAATGTCACGAATGCATACCCGTGCCATGTCACGAAATGCATGCCCGTGGCCATGTCACGAAATGCATGTCCGTGGCCATGTCACTGAATGCATGCCTGTGGCCATGTCACGGAATGCATGCCTGTGGCCATGTTACAGAATGCATGACCGTTGCCATGTCACAGAATGCATGCCTGTGGCCATGTCACGGAATGGATGCCCGTGACCATGTCACGAAATGCATGCCCATGGCCATGTCACGAAATGCTGCCCGTGGTCATGTCACGAAATGCTGCCCATGGCCATGTCACGAAATGCATGACCGTGCTCATGTTACGAAATGCTTCCCGTGGTCATATCATGAAATGCATGCCCGTGGCCATGTAATGAAATGCATGTCCGTGGCCATGTCACGAAATGCATGCCCATGGCCATGTCACGAAATGAATGCCTGTGGCAATGCCACGAAATGCATGCCCGTGGCCATGTCACGAAAATGCTGCCCGTGGCCATGTGCCCGGAATTCATGCCTGTGTGGTCATGTCATGAATGCTGCCCATGGTCATGTCACAAAATGCTGCCCATGGTCATATTCACGAAATGCTGCCCCTGGTCATGTTAATTAAATGCTGCCCATGGTCATGTCATAAAATAAATGCCCCATGGTCATGTTACAAAATTCTGCCCGTGGTCATGTGATGAAATGCTGCCCATGGTCATGTTACTAAATGCTGCCTATGGTCATGTTGCAACGAAATAATGCCCATGGTCATGTTACAAAATGCTGCCTATGGTCATCTTACGAAATGCTGCCGATGGTCATGTTACTAAATGCTGTCCATTGTCATGTTATGAAATGCTGCCCGTGGCCATGTTACAAAATTCTGCCTGTCATGTCACGAAATGCTGTCCGTGGTCATGTCACAAAATGCATGCCTGTGGCCATGTCACGAAATGCTGCCCGTGGCCATGTCACAAAAAATGCCCGTGCCCATGTCACAAAAATGATGCCCGTGGCCATGTCATGAAAATTTCCTGTGGCCATGTCACGGAATGCATGCCTGTGGCCATGTCATGAAATGCATGCCTGTGGCTATGTCATGAAAAATGCCCCGTGGCCATGTCAATTTAAATGCTGCCTGTGGTCATGTTGCAAAATGCTGCCTATGGTCATGTTCACGAAATGCATGCCCATGGTCATGTCACGAAATGCATGCCCATGGGCCATGTAATGGAAAATGCACGAAATGCCCGTGGTCATGTCATGAAATGCATGTCCATGGCCATGTCACAAAATGCATGCCCGTGGCCATGTCACAAAATGCATGCCCCATGGCCATGTTCATAAAATGCATGCCTGTGGTCATGTCACGAAATGCTGCCCGTGGTCATGTCACAAAATGCATGCCCGTGGTCATGTTACGAAAATGCTGCCCCTGGTCATGTTACAAAATGCTGCCCTGTGGTCATGTTAAAAATGCTGCCTGTGGTCATGTTACAAAATGCTGCCCGTGGTCATGTTACGAAATGCTGCCCCTGGTCATGTTACGAAATGCTGCCCATGGTCATGTTACAAAAATTCTGCCCATGGTCATGTTACAAAATGCTGCCCGTGGTCATGTAACGAAATGCTGCCCATGGTCATGTTACTAAATGCTGTCCATTGTCATGTTATGAAATGCTGCCTATGGTCATGTTACGAAATGCTGCCCGTGATCACGTTACAAAATGCTGCCCATGGTCACGTTATGAAATGCTGCCCATGGCCATGTTACTAAAATGCATGTCCATGTCATGTCACCAAATGCTGCCAGTGGTCATGTTATGAAATGCTGCCCTGTGGTCATGTCACAAAATGCTGCCTGTGGCCATGTGGAACATGAAATGCATGCCCGTGGCCATGTTCATGAAATGCATGCCCATGGCCATGTCACAAAATGCATGCCCATGGTGGTTATTTCACAAAATGCCGTGCCGTGGCCATGTCACGAAATGTATGCCTGTGGCCATGTCACGAAATGCTGCCAGTGGCCATGTCACGAAATGCTGCCCCGGGCCATGTCACAGAATGCATGCCCTGTGGCCATGTCACAAAATGCATGCCCGTGGTCATGTCATGAAATGCATGCCCATGGCCATGTCACAAAATGCATGCCCGTGGCCATGTTACGGAATGCATGCCCATGGCCATGTCACGAAATGCATGCCTGTGGCCATGTCACAAAATGATGCCCGTGGCCATGTCACAAAATGCATGCCCGTGGTCATGTCACGAATGCTGCCCATGGCCATGTCACTTAAATGCTGCCCGTGGCCATGTCACGAAATGCTACCCTGGTCCATGTTCACGAAAATGCATGCCCGTGGCCATGTCACGAAATGCTGCCCGTGGTCATGTCACGAAATGCATGTTGTGGTCATTTCACGAATGCATGCCCGTGGCCATGTCACGAAATGCATGCCCGTGGTCATGTCATGAAATGCATGGTCATGGCCATGTCAATGAAAATGCATGCCGTTGGCCATGTCACGAAATGCATGCCTGTGGTCATGTCACAAAAATGAATGCCCGTGGTCATGTTATGAAATGCATGCCCATGGCCATGTCATTTAAATGCTGCCTGTGGCCATGTTACAAAATTCTGCCCGTGGTCATGTGACGAAATGCATGCCCGCTGGTCATGTTACAAAATGCATGCCCATGGTCATGTCACGAAATGCTGCCAGTGGTCATGTCATGAAATGATGCCCATGGTCATGTTAAGAAATTCTGCCTATGGTCATGTTACAAAATGCTACCCGTGGTCATGTGATGAAATGCTGCCTATGGTCATGTCACGAAAATGCTGCCGATGGTCATGTTACTAAATGCTGTCCATGGTCATGTTATGAAATGCTGCCCATGGCCATGTTACAAAATGCTGCCTGTGGTCACATAAATCAAAATGCATGCCCGTGGTCATGTCACAAAAAATGCATGCCTGTGGCCATGTCACGAAATGCTATGCCCGTGGCCATGTCACAAAATGCATGCCCGTGGCCATGTCACAAAATGATGCCCGTGGGCCATGTCATGAAATGCATGCCTGTGGCCATGTCACGGAATGCATGCCTGTGGCCATGTCACGAAAATGCATGCCCGTGGTCATGTCACGAAATGCTGCCCGTGGGTCATGTCACGAAATGCTGCCCGTGGCCATGTAATGAAATGCATGCCCATGGGTCATGTCACGAAAATGCATGCCCATGGCCATGTCACGAAATGCATGCCCGTGGTCATGTCACAAAATGCATGCCCATGGCCATGTCACAAAATGCATGCCCGTGGCCATGTCATGAAATGCATGCCCATGGTCATGTAATGAAATGCTGCCGTGGTCATGTCACAAAAATGCTGCCTGTGGCCATGTTACATTAAATGCATGCCTGTGGTCATGTCACAAAATGCATGCCCGTGGTCATGTTACAAAATGCTGCCCCTGGTCATGTTACAAAAATGCATGCCCATGGTCATGTACGAATGCTGCCTATGGTCATGTCACAAAATTAATGCCCGTGGCCATGTCACCAAATGCTGCCAGTGGCCATGTCATGAAATGCATGCCCATGGCCATGTCACAAATGCTGATTATGGTCATGTTACGAAATGCTGCCCATGGTCATGTCACGAAATGCATATATTTGAAATGGTCATGTCACGAAATGCTGCCGATGGTCATGTTACTTAAATGCTGCCCATTGTCATGTTACGAAATGCTGCCCGTGGTCATGTCACGAAATGCTGCCCGTGGATCATGTTACAAAATGCATGCCCATGGCCATGTCAAAAATGCATGCCTGTGGCCATGTCACAAAATGCATGCCCGTGGCCATGTCACGAAATGCATGCCCGTGGCCATGTCACAAAATGCATGCCCGTGGGCCATGTCACAAAATGCATGCCCATGGTCATGTCTGAAATGCATGCCCGTGGCCATGTCATGAAATGCATGCCCGTGGGTCATGTCACAAAATGCATGCCCGTGGCCATTTCACGAAATGCTGCAAGTGGCCATGTGACGAAATGCATGCCCATGGGCCATGTTCACGAAATGCTGCCCATGGCCATGTCACGAAATGCTGTTGTGGCCATATCACGAAATAAATGCCCGTGGTCATGTCACGAAATGCATGCCCGTGGTCATGTCACAAAATGCATGCCCGTGGCCATGTCACGAAATGCATGCCTGTGGTCATATGTCACAAAATGCATGCCCGTGGTCATATGTCACAAATGCATGCCCGTGGCCATGTTACAAAATGCTGCCTGTGGTCATGTTCACGAAATGCATGCCCGTGGCCATGTCACAAAATGCTGCCCGTGGCCATGTCACGAAATGCTGTTTGTGGCCATGTCACGAAATAAATGCCTGTGGCCATGTCACAAAATGCATGCCCGTGGTCATGTCACAAAATGCATGCCCGTGGCCATGTCATGAAATGCTGCCCGTGGCCATGTCACAAAATGCATGCCCGTGGTCATGTCATTTAAATGCTGCCTGTGGTCATGTCATCAAAATGCTGCCTGTGGCCATGTAACGGAATGCATGCCCATGGCCATGTCACGGAATGCATGCCCGTGGCCATGTTCACGGAATGCATGCCATGGCCATGTCACGAAATGCATGCCTGTGGCCATGTCACAAAATGCATGCCCGTGGCCATGTTACATCAAATGCTGCCCTGTGGCCATGTCATGAAATGCATGCCCATGGCCATGTCACGGAATGCATGCCCATGGCCATGTCACGGAATGCATGCCCGTGGCCCATGTCACTGAATGCATGCCCGTGGCCATGTCACAAAATGCTGCCCGTGGCCATGTCACGAATGCATGCCCGTGGCCATGTCACGAAATGCATGCCTGTGGCCATGTCACAAAATGCTGCCCTGTGTCATGTCACAAAATGCATGCCCATGGCCATGTCACGAAATGCTGCCCGTGGTCATGTTACGAAATGCTGCCCATGGCCAGTTCACGAAATGCATGCCCGTGGTCATGTCACGGAAATGTTGCCCGTGGCCATGTAATGAAATGCATGCCCGTGGCCATGTCACGAAATGCATGGGTGTGGCCATGTCATTAAATGAATAAATGGTCATGAACCGTCAAATGCTGCCTATGGTCATGGAATACAAAATGCATGCCCATGGTCATGTCAATGAAATGCATGCCCGTGGTCATGTCACGAAATGCATGCCTTATGGTCATGTCAAAATGCTGCCCATGGTCATGTTACCTGGAAAGGATTTTAAATGCTTTCAATCAGAATGCCCATGGTCATATTAAAATTTGTTCAAATGAATGCATGCCCATGGTCATGTCACGAAATGCTGCCCATGGTCATTTAAACCAAAAATGCTGCCAGTGGCATGTCATGAAATGCTGCCTGGTCATGTCGAAATGTTTTGGCCAAAAAAAATGCCCAGAACATGAACACGAAATGCTGCCCGTGGTCATGTACGGAATGCATTGTGGTCAGCACAAAATGCATTACTGGTCCATGTCACGAAATGCTGCCCGTGGTCATGTATGAAATGCATGCTTGTTGGCCATGTGGTCAAAATGCTGCCCGTGGTCATTGTTGAAATGGCCCATGGTCATGTCACAAAATGCATGCCCATGGTCATGTCACAAAAATGCTACCCCTGGTCATCCCAAATGAAATGCATGCCCATGGTCATGTCCAATGGTTTACACAAAATCTATTAAATTTCATTTCACGAAATGCTGCCCGTGGCCATGTTCACGAAATGCGTGCCCTATGATCATGTGGCCATTTCCTGAATGCCCCGTGCATGTTCATGCCAGTGTCTGCCTATGGTCATTTCACGAAAATGCTGCCTGTGGTCATGTTACGAAATATCATGTGTCCATTAATGTATGGTCAGGAATGCATGCCCTAATATTGATCCCTGAATGCCATGTCTGGTTACCTGCCCATGGTCATTCACAAAATGCATGCCTGTGGCCATGTCACGAAATTTTCTGCCTGTGGGCCATGTAATCCAAAATGCATGCCCGTGGTCCATCATACATTTGAAAATGCTTTATGCGGACTTTGTTAAATGCTGCCATGAAATGTCACAAAACCATGCCTGTGGTCATGTCATGAAATGCATGCCCATGGTCATGTTCAAAATGTGCTGCCCGTGGTCAGTTAGACAAAATCTGCCCATGGTCATGTTACAAAATGCTGCCTCTGGTCATGTTACAAAATGTATGGTAATGGTCCATGTTACGAAATGCCGCCCGTGGGGTTTTACATATAAATGGAAATGAAATGCATGTGTCCATGGCCATGTCACGAAATGTTGCCTATGGTAACATAAATGCCACAAAATGCTGCCCGTGGTCATGTCACAAATGCTGCCCATGGCCATGTCACAAAATAAATGCCCATGGTCATGTTCACGAAATGCATGCCCATGGTCATGTCATGAAATGCTGCCTGTGGTCATGTCACTGAATGCATGCCTGTGGTCATGTTCACGGAATGCATGCCCGTGGTCATGTCACGAAATGCATGCCCATGGTCATGTCACGAAATGCTGCCCGTGGTCATGTTCAACAAAATGCTGCCCATGGTCATGTCACGAAATGCATGCCATGGTCATGTCACGAAATGCATGCCCATGGTCATGTCACGAAATGCATGCCTATGGTCATGTTACAAATGCATGCCCATGGTCATGTTCACTAAATGATGCCCATGGTCATGAAATGAAATGCTGCCTGTGGACATGTCACAAAATGCGCCCGTGGCAATGTCACGAAATGCATGCCCAGTGGCCATGTCATGAAATGCATGCCCGTGGCCATGTCACGAAATGCATGCCCGTGGCTCATATGTCACAAAATGCTGCCCGTGGTCATGTGAAATGCATGCCTTGTGGCCATGTCATGGAAATGCATGCCCGTGGCCATGTCACGGAATGCATGCCCGTGGCCATGTCACGGAATGCATGCCCGTGGCCATGTCACGGAATGCATGTCCGTGGCCATGTCACGAAATGCTGCCCATGGTCATGTCACATGAAATGATGCCCGTGGCCATGTAAATTAAATGCATGCCATGTGGCCATGACAAAATGCATGCCCGTGGCCATGTCACGAAATGCATGCCCGTGGCCATGTCAATGAAATGCATGCCTGTGGCCATGTCACAAAATAAATGCCCATGGCCATGTCACGAAATGAATGCCCTGGGCATATGTCACAAAATGCATGCCATTTGGCCATGTCACAAAACCCATGCCCGTGGCCATGTCACAAAAATGCATGCCCGTGGCTATGTCACGAAATGCTGCCAGTGGCCATGTCACAAAAATGCATGCCTGTGGCCATGTAACGGAATGCTGCAAGTGGCCATGTCACGGAATGCATGCCCGTAGCCATGTCACGGAATGCATGTCCATGGCCATGTCACTGAATGCATACCTGTGGCCATGTCACGGAATGCATGCCCGTGGCCATGTTACGGAATGCAT
This sequence comes from Huso huso, assembly GCA_036884735.1. Classification (NCBI taxonomy): domain Eukaryota; kingdom Metazoa; phylum Chordata; class Actinopteri; order Acipenseriformes; family Acipenseridae; genus Huso; species Huso huso. The sequence goes on along the minus strand of CM072677.1, from coordinate 17,245,871 downwards.
GACCGTGGCCATGTCACGGAATGCATGCCCGAGGCCATGTCACAAAATGCATGCATGGCCATGTCATGGAAATGCCCGTGGCCATGTCACTGTAAAATGCATGCCCGTGGCCATGTCACAAAATGCATGCCTGCCATGCCATGTCACGAAATAAATGCATGCCCGGGCCATGCCCATAAATGAAATGCATGCCTGTGGCCATGTCACAAAATGCTGCCCGTGATCATATCACAAAATGCATGCCCGTGGCCATTTCACGAAATGCTGCCCGTGGCCATATCACGAAATGCTGCCCGTGGCCATGTCACGAAATGCTGCCCATGGCCATGTTCACGAAATAAATGCCTGTGGCCATGTCACGAAATGCTGCCGTGTGGCCATGTCACAAAATGCATGCCCATGGCCATTTCATGAAATAAATGCCCGTGGCCATGTCACAAAAATGCTGCTTGTGGCCATGTCACGAAATGCATGCCCATGGCCATGTTATTTTAAATGCTGCAAGTGGCCATGTCACAAAATGCTGTTTGGCCATGTCACGAAATAAATGCCTGTGGGCATGTCACGAAAATGCATGCCTGTGGCCATGTCACGGAATGCATGCCCGTGGTCATGTCACTGAATGCACGCCTGTGGCCATGTCATGAAATGCATGCCTGTGGCCATGTCACAGAATGCATGCCCGTGGTCATGTCACGAAAATGCATGCCCGTGGCCATGTCACGAAATGCTGCCCGTGGCCATGTCACAAAATGCATGCCCGTGGCCATGTCACGAAATGCTGCCCGTGGCCATGTCACGAAATGCTTCCCATGGCCATGTCACGAAATGCTACCCCTGGTCATGTCACGAAATGCATGCCCATGGCCATGTCACGAAATGCTGCCGTGGTCATGTCACGAAATCCTGCCCATGGCCATTTCACGAAATGCATGACCGTGGTCATGTCATGGAATGAAATGCTTCCCGTGGTCATATCACAAAATGCATGCCCGTGGCCATGTCACAAAATGCATGTCCGTGGCCATGTCACGAAATGCATGCCCATGGCCATGTCACGAAATGAATGCCTGTGGCAATGCCACGAAATGCATGCCCGTGGCCATATCACGAAATGCTGCTCGTGGTCATGTTACGAAATTCTGCCTGTGGTCATGTGATGAAATGCTGCCCATGGTCATGTTACAAAATGCTGCCCATGGTCATGTTACGAAATGCTGCCCATGGTCATGTTACGAAATGCTGCCCATGGTCACGTTACGAAATTCTGCCTATGGTCATGTTACAAAATTCTGCCCGTGGTCATGTGATGAAATGCTGCCCATGGTCATGTTACTAAATGCTGCCTATGGTCATGTTACGAAATAATGCCCATGGTCATGGAATGCATGCCAAATGTTACTGCCTATGGTCATCTTACGAAATGCTGCCGATGGTCATGTTACTAAATGCTGTCCATTGTCATGTTATGAAATGCTGCCCGTGGCCATGTTACAAAATTCTGCCTGTGGTCACATTGCGAAATGCTGCCCGTGGTCATGTCACAAAATGCATGCCTGTGGCCATGTCACGAAATGCTACCCGTGGCCCTGTCACAAAATGCATGCCCGTGCCCATGTCACAAAATGATGCCCGTGGCCATGTCATGAAATGTTTCCTGTGGCCATGTCACGGAATGCATGCCTGTGGCCATGTCATGAAAAGCATGCCCTGGCTATGTCACGAAATGCTGCCCGTGGCCATGTTACGAAATTCTGCCTGTGGTCACATTGCGAAATGCTGCCCCTGGTCATGTTACGAAATGCTGCCCATGGTGACGTTACGAAATGCTGCCCGTGGTCATGTAATGAAATGCATGTCCATGGCAATCACGAAATGCATGGCCATGGCCATGTCACGAAATGAATGCCCGTGGCCATGTCACAAAATGCATGCCCGTGGCCATGTCAAAATGCATGCCCGTGGCCATGTTACAAAATGCTGCCCGTGGTCATGTTACGAAATGCTGCCCCTGGTCACGTTACAAAATGCTGCCTGTGGTCATGTTACGAAATGCTGCCTGTGGTCATGTTACGAAATGCTGCCCATGGTCACATTACGAAATTCTGCCTATGGTCATGTTACAAAATTCTGCCCGTGGTCATGTAACGAAATGCTGCCCATGGTCATGTTATTAAATGCTGTCCATTGTCATGTTATGAAATGCTGCCTATGGTCATGTTACGAAATGCAGCCCATGATCACGTTACAAAATGCTGCCCATGGCCATGTCACGAAAATGCTGCCCGTGGCAATGTCACGAATGCAATGCCCATGGTCATGTCATCGCGAATGCATGCCAGTGGCCATGTAACTGAATGCATGCCTGTGGCCATGTCATGGAATGTGGCGACCGTGGCCATGTCACGAAATGCATGCCCGTGGCCATGTCACGGAATGCATGCCCGTGGCCATGTCACGGAATGCATGCCCGTGGCCATGTCACGGAATGCATGCCAGTGGCCATGTCACGAAATGCATGCCCGTGGCCATGTCACAAAATGCTGCCCGTGGCCATGTTACGAAATAAATGCCCGTGGCCATGTCACGAAATGCATGCCCGTGGCCATGTCACAAAATGCATTTCCGTGGCCATGTCACGAAATGCTGCCAGTGGCCTTGTCATGAAATGCTGCCCGTGGCCATGTAACGGAATGCTGCCCGTGGCCATGTCACGGAATGCATGTCCGAATGCATGCCCGTATATCATGTCAATGAAATGCATGCCCATGGCCATGTCATGAATGCATGCCCGTGGTTATGTCACAAAAATGCATGCCCAAAGCCATATGTCACAAATACATCCCGTGGTCATGTCACGAAATGCATGCCAGTGGCCATGTCACGGAATGGATGCCCGTGGCCATGTCAAGAAATGCATGCCCGTGGCCATGTTACAAAATGTTACCCGTGGCCATTTCACGAAATGCTGCCTTTGGCCATATCACGAAATGCTGCCTGTGGCCATGTCTCGAAATGTTGCCCGTGGCCATGTTACGAAATGCTGCCCAAAGCCATGTCACGAAATGCTGCTTGTGGCCATGTCACAAAATAAATGCCCGTGGCCATGTCACGAAATGCATGCCCGTGGCCATGTCACGGAATGCATGTCCGTGGCCATGTCACTGAATGCACGCCTGTGGCCATGTCACGGAATGCATGCCTGTGGCCATGTTACAGAATGAAAATGCCCGCGGGCCATGTCACAAAATGCATGCCCGCGGGCCATGTCACAAAATGCATTTGAAATGGCCATTAAACCCAAATGCCCATGCCACCGTGCTGCCATGTCATGTTACAAAAATGCTGCCTGTGGCCATGTTACAAAATGCTGCCTGTGTCATGACTGAAAATAGAGAAACATCATGTCAAAAATGCTGCCTGTGGCCATGTCAAAAAATGCTACCCATGGAGTCACAAAACAATGCCCATCCCCAAGTAGACGAAATGCTGCCTAAAACAAAATGTGGAAAATGGTGCCTTGATCATGTAAAATTATTCAGAATAAATGGCCGTTTACAGTCATGCTTAAAAGGGACCAAAAACAAATGCCACATGGTATGGTATGTTAAATGGAACTGCTGGTCATGTCAAAAGGAAATGCTGCCCATGGTCATGTTACGAAATGCTGCCTATGGTCAATTTCAAAATGTTTGCCCAATATTATAACATGAAAGAGCCCATGGTCAAAGAGGATGCATGAAAATTATGTTATTGAACACAAATGCCCATGGCCATGTGAAGAAAAAAAAAAATAAATGTCATTAAATGCATGCCCATGGTCATGTTTACAAATGATGCCCATGGTCATGTCATGAAATGCATCCCCGACCTGTTCCGAAATCCATGGTATTTAAAAATGCTTTGCCCATGGTAACAGTCACAGAAATGCATGTCTGTGGGACTAAATGCACTTAAAATAAAATGCCGCCCATGGCGTCATGAAATGTCCCCAATCATACTCAAAGAAATGCTGCCCGTATGGTCATGTCACAAAATGCATGCCCAAGATCATGCAACGAAATGCATGCCGTGGCCATGTCACAAAACATGACTGAATGTACCAAAACGAATGAATCCACAAAAAGGGCCATGAACCAGGTAATGAATGCCTGTGGACCAATTCATGAAATGCTGCTATTATGGTCAACTTATGAAATGCTATAATAAGATCCATGTGGAAAATGCATGCCCGTGGTCATGTCATGAAATGCTGCCCGTGGCATGGTTTTAGGAATGCATGCCCATGGTCATAACTAAATAAATGCCTTTTTTCATGTCACAAAATTGAAAATGGACAACTGCGAAAATGCAATGTCCATGGCCATGGTCTATTTAGAAATGCAGAATGCTGCGGATGGTCAAGTGTCACAAAATGATGCCCGTGGTCAAATGAAATCAGTGGGATTGGAAATGCATGAAATGGATTAGGGATTGGTTAACATCAGAAAATGAATGCCCTGATTAGAGGAGAAAAATGAAATGCCCGTGTGAGGTAACCAAAATGCCACCAAATGTGCACAGGTCCCTGTGGCCTTGTCATGAAAAATGCCGTGCCCATGGTCATGATATAATAATGCTGCCCGTGGTCATTTGCAAATTACGGAAAAATGCCTGTGGCATGACACTGTTGAAGTTTAAATGAATCATTCAAAATGTCATGAAATGCATGCCCGTGGTATGTCACATGGCAAATGAAATTAAATGCTGCCCATGTCAAAATAAATGCATGCGGGGTGGCATGTGTCAAAAAATGCATTATAAATATCCATGTCACGAAAATGAAATTGAAGGGGCCATGTCAAAATGACCATGCCGTTCATGTTGTAATCAGAAATGCTGCGCCATCCATGTCAAAAATGCATAAATGGCCAAAAGATGCTTGGCCATGTTGTGGAAATGCATGCCGGTTAAAATGTCAATGAAATGCATGCCCGTGGCCATGTCAATGAATGCATAGTAAGACCTCACCCAGAATATGTCACGAATGCATGCCTGGTCATGTCACAAATGGATATTGCTGCATGTAGAAATGCATGTGCATGAAGAAATGCAACCAGGCCATGTCCGGGTTGCTGCCCATGGGCATGTCACGAAATGCATCCCTGTGGTCATGTCACAAAATGCTGCCCGTGGTCATGTCAAGAATGCCGCCATCTGATTCATGTCATTCAAAATCCTATGCCGTATGGCCAATGTCATGAAATGGATGCCTTTGACTTGTCAAGAAAAATGCATGCCCGTAAATGTCACGAAATGATGCCCTGTGGTCATTTCACAAAAAATGCCCGTGGTCATGTCACAAAATGCATGCCCGTGGCCATGTCACGGAATGCTGTCCTGTGGGTAATGTTGTTGAATGATGCCCTGGGATCATGTCACGAAATGCATGCTTGTGGCCATGTCAATGGAATGGATGCCCGTGGTCATGTCAAGAATGGGCTGAATGTGCTCATCTCGTTTGTAAAACATGCCCGTTCTTATGTTGGAATGTTCTTGTCCCATGGCCATGTCACGAAATGCATGCCCGTGGTCATGTCACGAAATGCATGCCTGTGGCCATGTCACAAAATGCTGCCAGTGGCCATGTCACGAAATGCTGCCCATGGCCATGTCATGAAATGCATGCCCGTGGCCATGTCACAAAATGCATTTCCGTGGCCATGTCACGAAAAATGCCTGTGGGCCATGTCACGAAATGCATGCGCCTGTGGCTATGTCACGAAAAATGCCAGTGGCCATGTCACAAAATGCATGCTTGTGGCCATGTCACGGAATGCATGCCCATGGCCATGTCACAAAATGCATGCCCGTGGGCATGTCATTTAAATGCATGCCCGTGGCCATGTCACGAAATGGATGCCCGTGGCTATGTCACGAAATGCATGCCCGTAATATGTCACAAAATGCATTTCCGGGTATGTCACGAAATGCTGCCAGTGGCCTTGTCACGAAATGCTGCCCGTGGCCATAACGGAATGCTGCCCGTGTGATCATGTCAATAAATGCATGTCCCATGGAATGCATGAAAGAATGCCATATAACTGAATGCATGCCGTGGCCATGTCACGGAATGCATGCCCGTGGCCATGTTATGGAATGCATGCCCATGGTCATGTCACGGAATGCATGCCCATGGCCATGTCGTTATGAAAAATGCATGCCCGTGGCCATGTCACGAAATGCATGCCTGTGGTCATGTCACGAAATGCATGCCAGTGGCCATGTCACAGAATGGATGCCCGTGGCCATGTCAAGAAATGCATGCCCGTGGCCATGTTACGAAATGCTACCCGTGGCCATTTCATGAAATGCTGCCTGTGCCCATATCACGAAATGCTGCCTGTGGCCATGTCTCGAAATGTTGCCCGTGGCCATGTTACGAAATGCTGCCCGAAGCCATGTCACGAAATGCTGCTTGTGGCCATGTCACGAAATAAATGCCCGTGGCCATGTCACAAAATGCATGCAAGTGGCCATGTCACGGAATGCATGTCCGTGGCCATGTCACTGAATGCACGCCTGTGGGCATGTCACGAAATGCATGCCCATGGCCATGTCACGAAATGCTGCCCGTGGTCATGTCACGAAATGCTGCCCATGGCCATTTCACAAAATGCATGACCGTGCTCATGTTACGAAATGCTTCCCGTGGTCATATCATGAAATGCATGTCCGTGGCCATGTAATGAAATGCATGTCCGTGGCCATGTCACGAAATGCATGCCCATGGCCATGTCACGAAATGAATGCCTGTGGCAATGCCACGAAATGCATGCCCGTGGCCATATCACGAAATGCTGCCCGTGGTCATGTTACGAAATTCTGCCTGTGGTCATGTTACTTAATGCTGCCCATGGTCATGTTACAAAATGCTGCCCATGGTCATATTACGAAATGCTACCCCTGGTCATGTTACAAAATGCTGCCCATGGTCACGTTACGAAATTCTGCCTATGGTCATGTTACAAAATTCTGCCCGTGGTCATGTGATGAAATGCTGCCCATGGTCATGTTACTAAATGCTGCCTATGGTCATGTTACGAAATAATGCCCATGGTCATGTTACAAAATGCTGCCTATGGTCATCTTACGAAATGCTGCCGATGGTCATGTTACTAAATGCTGTCCATTGTCATGTTATGAAATGCTGCCCGTGGCCATGTTACGAAACGTTACCCGCAAATATTCTGCCTGTGTCACATTCATTGAAATGCTGCCCGTGGTCATGTCACAAAATGCATGCCTGTGGCCATGTCACGAAATGCTACCCTTGGCCCTGTCACAAAATGCATGCCCGTGCCCATGTCACAAAATGATGCCCGTGGCCATGTCATGAAATGTTTCCTGTGGCCATGTCACGGAATGCATGCCTGTGGCCATGTCATGAAAAGCATGCCCTGGCTATGTCACGAAATGCTGCCCGTGGCCATGTTACGAAATTCTGCCCTGGTCACATTCACGAAAATGCCTGTGGTCATGTTAACGAAATAAATGCCCATGGTGACGTTACGAAATGCTGCCCGTGGTCATGTAATGAAATGCATGTCCATGGCAATGTCACGAAATGCATGGCCATGGCCTTGTCAAGAAATGAATGCCCGTGGCCATGTCACAAAATGCATGCCCGTGGCCATGTCACAAAATGCTGCAAGTGGCCATGTTACGAAATTCTGCCCGTGGTCACGTTACGAAATGCTGCCCCTGGTCACGTTACAAAATGCTGCCTGTGGTCATGTTACGAAATGCTGCCTGTGGTCATGTTACGAAATGCTGCCCATGGTCACATTACGAAATTCTGCCTATGGTCATGTTACAAAATTCTGCCCGTGGTTATGTAACGAAATGCTGCCCATGGTCATGTTACTAAATGCTGTCCATTGTCATGTTATGAAATGCTGCCTATGGTCACAACACGGAATGCTGCCTGTGATCACGGGCAAAATGCTGCCCATGGTCACGTTATGAAATGCTGCCCATGGCCATGTGACGAAATGCTGCCCGTGGCCATGTCACGAAAAGCTGCCTGTGGCAATGTCACGGAATGCTGCCCGTTGTCATGTCACGGAATGCATGCCAGTGGCCATGTAACTGAATGCATGCCTGTGGCCAAGTCATGGAATGTATGCCCGTGGCCATGTTACGGAATGCATGACCGTGGCCATGTCACGGAATGCATGACCGTGGCCATGTCACGGAATGCATGCCCGTGGCCATGTCACCGAATGCATGCCCGTGGCCATGTCACGAAATGCATGCCCGTGGCCATGTCACGAAATGTTGCCCGTGGCCATGTTACGAAATAAATGCCCGTGGCCATGTCACGAAATGCATGCCCGTGTACATGTCACAAAGGCATTCCGTGGCCATGTCGAATAAATGAAATGCTGCCAGTGGCCTTGTCATGAAATGCTGTCCGTGGCAATGTAACTGAATGCTGCCGTGGCCACGTCACCGAATGCATGTTCACGAAATGCCTGTGGCCATGTCATCACGAATGGATGCCCATGGCTATGTCATGAAATGCATGCGCGGGGTCATGTCAAAAATGCTGCCATTAATATGTCCTAAAATACATCCCTGTGGTCATGTTCCGAAAATGCATGCCAGTGGCCATCAAAATGAATGGATGCCCGTAATCGAAAAAGAAATGGCTTCGCCATATCATCAAATGCTGCTGCCTGTGGCCATGTTCAATAAAATGTTGCCCGTGGCTATGTTTAAATGCCGCCCAAAGCCATGTCACGAAATGCTGCTTGTGGCCATGTCACAAAAATAATGCCCGCGGGCCATGTCAACGGAATGCATGCCCGTGGGCAGCGGGAACTGAATGCATGTCAGTGGCCATGTCACTGAATGCACGCCTGTGGCCATGTCACGGAATGCATGCCTGTGGCCATGTTACAGAATGCATGACCGTTGCCATGTCACGGAATGCATGCCTGTGGCCATGTCAATGAATGGATGCCCGTGGTAATGTCAAAATGCATGGCCGTGGGCGTATCTCAAAATGTTACCCATGGCTATTTCATTTGGCCATATCGAAATACTGCCTGTAATATGTAT
>CM072677.1:17206809-17236266 GCA_036884735.1 Huso huso | reverse complement strand
GAACGAACAGGAGATGACCCGTAGTAGTCAGCTCACATTGGTACAAACAACATTGAAGAGACAGGCCAAGATCCCTGCAAAACAAATTCAGAGAGCTAGGAAGGAAATTAAAAGACAAGACCAAAACTGTGGTATTTTCTGGGATACTGCCGGCGCCTTGCAAAGGACCATATGGACAGCTGGAAATACAAAATCAAAATGCATGGCTGAAATCATGGCACACAGGAAGGCTTCACCTTTTTTGAACATTGGAGCACTTTCTACAACAAGGACTATCTATACAGGTGGACGGACTGCACTTAAACAGAAAGGGAACCAATCTACTGGAGAAAGGATCCTTCAGGCGGTACAGAAGCATTTAAACTAGAAAGAAGGGGAGAAAACAAAAAACAGAAGGAGACTACATCAAAACAAGGGCAACAACTCAGGTAAGACCACTATTAAATGTATTTATCTTAATGCTAGAAGTCTCAAGTAACAAAATGTTAGAACTTGAAGCTACTGCACTAACAAGTAACTATGATGTGATAGGTGTTACAGAAACTTGGTTGTCTGAGAGTGATGGAGACGATAATATTAGTGGGTACACACTGTATAGGAAAGACAGGCAGGACAGAAGAGGCGGAGGGGTAGCGCTATACATAAGAAATAGCCTTGAAGCCCAGGTGTTAAATCAGGACAAAACAATGCAGAATCAATATGGGTCAGAATAATGGACACAATTAAAGGCATAATAATAGAGCATGCTATAGACCGCCAAATTCAGACGCTGAGCAAAATAATCTGTTGTACAATGACATTCGAAATGCGTAGAAAAGGAGAAACCATACTAATGGGGGATTTCAACTTCCCCATATAAAATGGAAAACCCAATGGGGGGCACGACGGAAATTGAAATGGTGGAAATGACAAATGACTGCTTCCTAACAATTTGTCAAGGCACCGACTAGAGGGGAGGCATGCCTTGATTTAGTCTTTTCAAATAATGAAGACAGAATAACTAAAACAGAGGTCAGAGAGCCATTGGCAAACTCAGACCACAACATGGTCTCATTTGAAATATTTTTAAAACCCCAAAAGTAATGACTAAAGCTAAGGTTTACAATTTTAGAAAAGCAAACTACGAAGGTATGGAAACAGAGACTAATAGAAGTAGATTGGAGTAAAATAGAAAACATCCACAGAAAAAGGGTGGCTGTCTTTAAAAAATGTAGTACTAGAGGCACAAAACAATTACATCCCAAAAGTAGACAAATCCAAATCTAAAACAAAATGGCCAAAATGGTTTAATAGATCAATTAAAAAATTCAATGAAAAAAGGCACTTTACAGAGCATTTAAAGGGACCAAAACAAAGTACACAGAAAGAGTACTTGAACTGCAAACACAAGTCAAAAAGGAAGTTAGAAAGGCCAAGAGAGAGATAGAAATCAATATTGCTAAGGGGCTAAAACCAATTCAAAATGTTTTCCAATATTATAACAACAAGAGAACATTCAAAGAGGAGGTTAAATGTCTAAGAGACACAAATGGCAAAATCATAGATGAAGAAAAAATAGCAAATATATTAAATGATTACTTTTCACAGGTTTTTACAAAGGAGGACACGGACAACATGCCCCACATGTCGACCTGTTCCTATCCAGTTTTAAATAACTTTAGCATAACAGAGGCAGAAGTGTTAAAGGGACTAGGAGCTCTTAAAATAAAACAAATCCCTGGGCCGGATGAGATCCTCCCAATAGTACTCAAGAAATGAAAGAAGTTATTTTTAAACCGCTTAACTAAGATCATGCAACAGTCTCTTGACACAGGGGTTAAACCGACAGACTGGAAAATAGCAAACGTATACCGATCCACAAAAAGGGAGACAAAACTGAACCAGGTAACTACAGACCAATAAGCCTGACTTCTATTATATGTAAACTTATGGAAACTATAATAAGATCCAAATGGAAAATTACCTATATGGTAACAATATCCTGGGAGACAGCCAGCATGGTTTTAGGAAAGGGAGATCATGTCTAACTAACCTACTTGACTTTTTTTGAGGATGCAACATTGAAAATGGATAACTACCAAAGCATACGACATGGTCTATTTAGATTTCCAGAAAGCTTTTGACAAAGTCCCGCATAAAAAGATTAATTCTCAAACTGAACGCAGTAGGGATTCAAGGAAATGCATGCACATGGATTAGGGAGTGGTTAATATGTAGAAAACAGAAAGTACTGATTAGAGGAGAAACCTCGAAATGGAGTGAGGTAACCAGTGGTGTACTACAGGGATCAGTATTAGGTCCTCTGCTATTCCTAATCTACATTAATGATTTAGACTCTGATATAGTAAGCAAACTCGTTAAATTTGCAGACGACACAAAAATAGGAGGAGTGGCAGACACTGTTGAAGCAGCAAAGGTCATTCAAAATGATCTAGACCGCATTCAAAATTGGGCAGACACATGGCAAAATGAAATTTAATAGAGAAAAGTGTAAAAGTATTGCATGCGGGCAATAAAAATGTTCATTATAAATATCACATGGGAGATAGTGAAATTGAAGAAGGAACTATGAAAAAGACCTAGGAGTTTATGTTGACTCAGAAATGTCTTCATCTAGACAATGTGGGGAAGCTATAAAAAGGCTAACAAGATGCTTGGATATATTGTGAGAAGTGTTGAATTTAAATCAAGGAAGTAATGTTAAAACTCTACAATGCATTAGCAAGACCTCACCTAGAATATTGTGTTCAGTTCTGGTCACCTCGTTACAAAAAGGATATTGCTGCTCTAGAAAGAGTGCAAAGAAGAGCAACCAGAATTATCCCGGTTTTAAAAAGGCATGTCGATGCAGACAGGCTAAAAGAATTGAATCTATTCAGTCTTGAACAAAGAAGACTATGTGGCGATCTGATTCAAACATTCAAAATCCTAAAAGGTATAGACAATGTCAACCCGGGGACTTCTTTGACTTGAAAAAAGAAAAAGGACCAGGGTCATAAATGGAGATTAGATAAAGGGGCATTCAGAACAGAAAATAGGAGGCACTTTTTACACAGAGAATTGTGAGGGTCTGGAACCAACTCCCCAGTAATGTTGGTGAAGCTGACACCCTGGGATCCTTCAAGAAGCTGCTTGATGAGATTCTGGGATCAATAAGTTTACTAACAACCAAACGAGCAAGATGGGCTGAATGGCCCTCTCGTTTGTAAACTTTCTTATGTTCTTATGTTCTTATGAGCACGGTCATGCAGTTCGTGAAATGACCATGGGCAGCATTTCGTGACATGGCCATGGGCATGCATTTTGTGACATGACCACGGGCAGCACCGTGATACGGCCACGGGCATGCATTTTGTGACATGACCACGGCGGCATTTCGTGATATGGCTACTGGAAGCATTTCGTGATTACGTACGGGCATGCATTTCGTGACTTTGCCACTTGCAGCATTCCGTTACATGGCCACGGCAGCATTTCATGCGAGATGGCCACGGCAGCATTTCGTGACATGGCCACGGGATGCATTTTCCACGGCCACTGGCATGCATTTCACATTGACCAGCCGGGCATGCATTTGACATGGACCACGGCATTTATTTTGTGACATGGCCACAAGCAGGATTTCGTGACATGGCTTCGGGCAGCATTTCGTAACATGGCCACGGGCATGCATTCCGTGACATTGCCACAGGCATGCATTCCGTGACATGGCCACGGCAACATTCCGTGACATGGCCACGGGCAGCATTTCATGACATGGCCACGGGCAGCATTTTGTGACATGGCCACGGAAATGCATTTTGTGACATGGCCACGGGCAGCATTTCGTGACATGGCCACGGGCATGCATTCCGTGACATGGCCACGGGCAGCATTTCGTGACATGGCCATGGACAGCATTTCGTAACATGGCCACGGGCAGCATTTCCGTGACATGGCCACGGGCAGCATTTCGTGACATGGCCACGGACAGCATTTCGTAACATGGCCACGGTCATGCATTTCGTGACATGGCCACGGGCATGCATTTCATGACATGGACCACGGGCATTTATTTCGTGACATGGCCACAAGCAGCATTTCGTGACATGGCTTCGGGCAGCATTTCGTAACATGGCCATGGGCAGCATTTCGAGACATGGCCACAGGCAGCATTTTGTGACATGGCCACGGGCAGCATTTCGTGACATGGCCACGGGCATGCATTTGTGACATGGCTACGGCATGCATTTTGTGACATGGCCACCGGCATGCATTCCGGTGACAGCTACGGGCATGCATTTCGTGACATAGCCACAGGCATGCATTTAGTGACATGGCCACGGGCATGCATTCCGTGACATGGCCACGGGCATGCATTCCGTGACATGGCCACGGGCAGCATTCCGTTACATGGCCACGGGCAGCATTTCATGACATGGCCACGGGCATGCATTCCATGACATGGCCACGGGCATGCATTTTGTGACATGGCCACGGGCAGCATTTCGTGACATGGCCACTGGCATGCATTCCGTGACATGGCCACGGGCATGCATTCCGTGACATGGCCACGGGCAGAATTTCGTGACATGACCATGGACAGCATTTCGTAACATGGCCACGGACAGCATTTCATGACATGGCCACGGGCATTCATTTTGTGACATGGCCAGGGGCATGCATTCCATGACATGGCCACGGGCATGCATTTCGTGATATGACCACGGGCAGCATTTCATAACATGAGCACGGTCATGCATTTCGTGAAATGACCATGGGCAGCATTTCGTGACATGGCCATGGGCATGCATTTTGTGACATGACTACGGGCAGCATTTCATGACATGGCCACGGGCATGCATTTCATGACATGACCACGGGCATGCATTTTATGACACGGCCCGGGCATGCATTTCGTGACATGGCCACGGACATGCATTTAGTGACTTTGCCACTTGCAACATTCTGTTACATGGCCACAGGCATGCATTTTGTGACATGGCCACAGGCATGCATTTTGTGACATGGCCACGGGCATGCATTCCATGACATGGCCACGGGCATGCATTCCGTGAAATGGCCACGGGCATGCATTCCGTGACATGGCCACAGGCATGCATTCAGTGACATGGCCACGGACATGCATTCCTTGACATGGCCACGGGCATGCATTTCATGACATGACCACGGCGGGCATGCATTTCGTGACATGGCCACGGAAATGCATTTTGTGACATGGCCACGGGCAGCATTTCGTGACATGGCCACGGGCATGCATTTCATGACATGGCCACAAGCAGCATTTTGTGACATGGCTATGGGCAGCATTTCGTAACATGGCCACGGGCATGCATTTCAGACATGGCCACAGGCATGCATTCCGTGACATGGCCACGGGCAGTTATTAATAAAATAATGACTTGGATCGCATTATTGAGGAGTTGGTGACGGGCATGATTCCGGAGATGATCAATCGGGCATGCACGACTATTATTATTATTATTTATTTTTACAGGTGAACGCTATAGCAAACGAAAGGGTGGGCAGGGCATTGGAGATGCCTAGTGAGTGCATTTGTTGATATGCAGGGCCACTTAAACCCGTTTGACTGTGAAAAATACTTTTAAACATGCCTAAAATTAACTGCACATGTGAAAATTAATTAGACCTGGCGTGCATTGACATGGCCACGGGCATTAATAAATGGACCGCAAAAGGTTTCGCAACATGACCACAGGCAGCATTTCGTGAACATGACCACGGGCAGCATTTCGTAACATGACCACGAGCAGCATTTCGTAACGTGACCAGAGGCATCCATTCCGTGACAAGGCCACAGGCATGCATTCCCTGACATGACCACAGGATGCATTTCGTGACATGGCCACGGGCATGCATTTCATGACATGGCCATGGACATGCATTTCGTGACATGGCCAGGTGCAGCATTTTGTGACATGGTCACGAGCATGTATTTTGTGACATGGCCACGGGCATGCATTCCGTGACATGGCCACGGGCATGCATTCCGTGACATGGCCACGGTCATGCATTCCGTGACATGG
Source organism: Huso huso (assembly GCA_036884735.1). NCBI lineage: Eukaryota > Metazoa > Chordata > Actinopteri > Acipenseriformes > Acipenseridae > Huso > Huso huso. The sequence goes on along the minus strand of CM072677.1, from coordinate 17,230,219 downwards.
CCACGGGCATGCATTCCGTGACATGGCCACGGGCATGCATTCCGTGACATGGCCATGGCATGCATTCCGTGACATGGCGAAGGGCATGCATTCCGTGACATGGCCACGGTCATGCATTCCATGACATGGCTACGGGCATGCATTCCGTGACATGGCCACGGGCATGCATTTCGTGACATGGCCAGGCGCAGCATTTTGTGACATGGCCACGAGCATGCATTTCGAGACATGGCCACTGGGCATGCATTTTCGTGACATGGCCACTGGCATGCATTCCGTGACATGGCCACGGGCATGCATTTTGTGACATGGCCATGGGCAGCATTTCGTGACATGGCCACGGGCAGCATTTCGTGACATGACCGCGGGCAGCATTTCATTGAACATGGCCACGGTCAGCATTTCGTGACATAGCCACTGGCATGCATTTCATGACATGGACCACGGGCATTTATTTCGTGACATGGACCAGGGGCAGCATTTTGTGACATGGTCGGGCAGCATTTCGTAACATGGCCATCGGGCAGCATTTCGAGACATGGCCACAGGCAGCATTTTGTGATATGGCCACGGGCAGCATTTCGTGAAATGGCCACGGGTAGCATTTCATAACATGGCCACGGGCATGCATTTCTTGACATGGCCACGGGCATCCATTCCCTGACATAGCCACTGGCATGCATTTCATGACATGACCACGGGGATGTATTTCGTGACATGGCCACGGGCAGCATTTCGTGACATGGCCACGGGCATGCATTTTGTGACATGGCCACGGGCATGACATGCACCACGGGCATGCATTCGTGACATGGCCACGGGCATGCATTCCGTGACATGGCCACGGGCATGCATTCCGTGACATAGCCACAGGCATGCATTCAGTGACATGGCCACGGACATGCATTCCGTGACATGGCTACGGGCAGCATTTCGTGACATGGCCACGGAAATGCATTTTGTGACATGGCCACGGGCAGCATTTCGTGACATGGCCATGGGCATTTATTTCGTGACATGGCCACAAGCAGCATTTCGTGACATGGCTATGGGCAGCATTTCGTAACATGGCCACGGGCAGCATTTCGAGACATAGCCACAGGCAGCATTTCGTGATATGGCCACGGACAGTTATAGTAATAAAATAATGACTTGATATGCATTATTGAGGAGTTTTTGATAAACATGATCCGGAGATGATCAGCATTTATGTACGGCTATTATTATTATTATTTACATTATATAGGCATCATTCGCTATAGCAAACGAAAGGGTGGGCAGGGCTGGAGATGCCCAGTGGGCTTTGTTGATATGCAGGGCCACTTAAACCCGTTTGACTGTGAAAAATACTTTTAAACAGCGCGTCTAAAATTAACTGCGCGTGTGAAAATTAATTAGACCTGGCGTGCCTGACGCGCAATTAATAAATGGACCGCAAAAGGTTAAGTAACATGACCACAGGCAGCATTTCGTAACATGACCACGGGCAGCATTTCGTAACATGACCACGAGCAGCATTTCGTAACGTGACCAGAGGCAGCATTTCGTCACGTGACCACGGGCAGAATTTCGTAACATGGCCACGGGCAGCATTTCGTGATATGGCCATGGGCATGCATTTCGTGACATGACCACGGGCATTCATTTTGAGACATGGCCAGGGTCATGCATTCCATGACATGGCCACGGGCATGCATTTCGTGATATGACCACGGGCAGCATTTCGTAACATGAGCACGGTCATGCATTTCGTGAAATGACCATGGGCAGCATTTCGTGACATGGCCATGGGCATGCATTTTGTGACATGACCACGGGCAGCATTTCGTGACATGGCCACGGGCATGCATTTCGTGACATGACCACGGGCAGCATTTCGTGACATGGCCACGGGAAGCATTTCGTGACATGGCCACGGGCATGCATTTCGTGACTTTGCCACTTGCAGCATTCCGTTACATGGCCACGGGCAGCATTTCATGAGATGGCCACGGGCAACATTTCGTGACATGGCCACGGACAGCATTTCGTAACATGGCCATGGTCATGCATTTCGTGACATGGCCACGGGCATGCATTTCGTGACATGGACCACGGGCATTTATTTTTGTGACATGGCCACGGGCAGCATTTTGTGACATGGCCACGGGCATGCATTTCGTGACATGGCCACGGGCATGCATTCCGTGACATGGCCACAGGCACGCATTCCGTGACATGGCCACGGGCAGCATTCCATGACATGGCCACGGGCAGCATTTTCATGACATGGCCACGGGCATGCGGGCATGGCCATTGCATTTCGTGACATGGCCACGGGCATGCATTTTGTGACATGGCCACGGGCAGCATTTCGTGACATGGCCACGGGCATGCATTCCGTGACATGGCCACGGCCTGCATTTCGTGACATGGCCACGGGCATGCATTTCGTGACATGACCAGGGGTAGCATTTCGTGACATGGCCACGGGCAGCATTTCGTGACATGGCCACGGGCAGCATTTCGTGACATGGCCACGGGCATGCATTTCGTGACATGGCCACGGGCATTTATTTTGTGACATGGCCACGGGCAGCATTTCGTGACATGGCCTTGGGCAGCATTTCATAACATGGCCACGGGCATGCATTTCTTGACATGGCCACGGGCATCCATTCTGTGACATGGCCACTGGCATGCATTTCGTGACATGACCACAGGGATGTATTTCGTGACATGGCCACGGGCAGCATTTTGACATGGCCACGGGCATGCATTTCATGACATGGCCATGGGCATGCATTCCGTGACATGGCCACGGGCATGCATTCCGTGACATACGGGCCATGACATGGCATGCATGCATTCATGTGACATGGCCACGGACATGCATTCCGTGACATGGATACGGGCATGCATTCCGTTGACATGGCCACGGGCAGCATTCCGTGACATGGCCACGGGCAGCATTTCGTGACATGGCCACGGGCATGCATTTTGTGACATGGCCACGGGCATGCATTTCGTGACATGGCCACGGGCATGCATTTCGTGACATGGCCACGGGCATGCATTTTGTGACATGGCCACGGGCATGCATTCCATGACATGGCCACGGGCATGCATTCCGTGACATGGCCACGGGCATGCATTCCATGAAATGGCCCCGGGCATGCATTTCGTGACATGGCCACGGCGTGCATTCACAGGCATGCATTTTGTGACATGGCCACGGGCAGCATTTGTGACATGGCCACGGGCAGCATTTCATGACATGGCCACAGGCAGCATTTTCGTGATATGGCCACGGGCATGCATTTTGTGACATGGCCACGGGCATGCATTTTGTGACATGGCCACGGGCATGCATTTCGTGACATGGCCACGGGCATGCATTTTGTGACATGGCCACGGGCATGCATTTTGTGACATGACCACGGCATGCATTTCGTGACATGGGCACGGGCATGCATTCCGTGACATGGCCACGGGCATGCATTCCGTGACATGGCCACGGGCATGCATTTCGTGACATGGCCACGGGCATGCATTCCGTGACATGGCCACGGGCATGCATTTCCGTGACATGGCCACGGGCAGCATTTCGCGTGACATGGCCACGGGCATGCATTTTGTGACATGGCCACGGGCATGCATTCCATTTCGTGACATGGCCACGGGCATGCATTTCGTGACATGGCCACGGGCAGCATTTTGTGACATGGCCACGGGCATGCATTTCGTGACATGGCCACGGGCATGCATTTCGTGACATGGCCATGGGCAGCATTTCGTGACATGGCCACGGGCAGCATTTCGTGACATGGCCACGGGCATGCATTTTGTGCCATGGCCACGGGCATGGCATTTATTTGACATGGCCACGGGCATGCATTTCGTGACATGGCCACGGGCATGCATTTCGTGACATGGCCACGGGCATGCATTTTGTGACATGGCCACGGGCATGCATTTCGTGACATGGCCACGGGCAGCATTTCGTGACATGGCCACGGGCATGCATTTTGTGACATGGCCACGGGCAGCATTTCGTGACATGGCCACGGGCAGCATTTCGTGACATGGCCACGGGCATGCATTTCGTGATATGGCCACGGGCATGCATTTCGTGACATGGCCACGGGCATGCATTCCGTGACATGGCCACGGGCATGCATTTCGTGACATGGCCACGGGCAGCATTTCGTGACATGGCCACGGGCAGCATTTCGTGACATGGCCACGGGCATGCATTTCGTGACATGGCCACGGGCATGCATTTCGTGACATGGCCACGGGCATGCATTTCGTGACATGGACCACGGGCATTTATTTTGTGACATGGCCACAGGCGGCATTTTGTGACATGGCCACGGGCAGCATTTTATGAACATGGCCACGGGCAGCATTTCGAGACATGGCCACAGGCATGCATTTTGTGATATGGCCACGGGCAGCATTCCATGAAATGGCCACGGGTAGCATTTCGTGACATGGCCACGGCATGCATTAATTGACATGGCCACGGGCATGCATTTTCGTGACATGGCCACTGGCATGCATTTCGTGACATGACCACGGGATGAATTTTTGACATGGCCACGGGCATCATTTCGTGAAATGGCCACGGGCAGCATTTTGTGACATGGCCACGGGCATGCATTTTGTGAAATGGCCACGGCATGCATTCCGTGACATGGCCACAGGCACGCATTCCGTGACATGGCCACGGGCATGCATTCCGTGACATGGCCACGGGCATGCATTCCGTGACATGGCCACGGGCATGCATTCGTGACATGACCAGGGGCAGCATTTTGTGACATGGCCACGGGCATTTATTTCGTGACATGGCCACGGGCATGGCATTTCGTGACATGGCCATGGGCATGCATTCCGTGACATGGCCACGGGCAGCATTTCGTGACATGGCCACGGCATGCATTTCGTGACATGGCCACGGACATGCATTTCGTGACATGGCCACGGGCATGCATTTCGTGACATGGCCACGGGCATGCATTTCGTGACATGGCCAGGGGCATCCATTTCCGTGACATGGCCACAGGCATGCATTCCGTGACATGGCCACGGGCATGCATTTTCGTGACATGGCCACGGGCATGCATTTCGTGACATGGCCACGGGCATGCATTTCGTGACATGGCCACGGGCAGCATTTTGTGACATGGTCACGAGCATGTATTTTGTGTTATGGCCACGGGCATGCATTCCGTGACATGGCCACGGGCATGCATTCCGTGACATGGCCACGGGCATGCATTCGTGACATGGCCACGGGCATGCATTTCGTGACATGGCCACGGGCATGCATTCCGTGACATGGCCACGGGCATGCATTCCGTGACATGGCCACGGGCATGCATTCCGTGACATGGCCAGGGCATGCATCCGTGACATGGCCACAGGCATGCATTTTGTGACATGGCCACTGGCATGCATTTTGTGAAATGGCTACGGGCATGCATTCCGTGACATGGCCACGGGCATGCATTCTGTGACATGGCCACGGGACAGCATTTTCGTGACATGGCCACGGGCAGCATTTCATGACATGGCCACGGGGCAGCATTTCTGATGACATGGCCACGGGCATCAGCATTTCTTGACATGGCCACGGGCATGCATTTCGTGACATGGCCACGGGCATGCATTTCGTGACATGGCCAGGGGCAGCATTTCGTGACATGGCCACGGGCATGCATTCCGTGACATGGCCACGGGCATGCATTCCATGACATGGCCACGGGCATGCATTCCGTGACATGGCCACAGGCAGCATTTTGTGACATGGCCACGGGCAGCATTTCGTGACATGGCCACGGGCAGCATTTCATGACATGGCCACGGGCATGCATTTCTTGACATGGCCACGGGCAGCATTTCGTGACATGGCCACGGGCATGCATTTCGTGACATGGCCACGGGCATGCATTTTGTGACATGGCCACGGGCAGCATTTTGTGACATGGCCACGGGCAGCATTTGTGACATGGCCACAGGCAGCATTCCGACATGGCCACGGACAGCATTTCGTGAAATGGCCACGGTCATGCATTTCGTGACATGGCCACGGACAGCGGGCATGCATTTCAGTGACATGGCCACGGGCATCCATTCCGTGACATGGCCACAGGCATGCATTCGTGACATGGCCACGGGCATGCATTCGTGACATGGCCACGGGCAGCATTTCGTGACATGGCCACGGGCAGCATTTCGTGACATGGCCACGGAAATGCATTTTGTGACATGGCCACGGGCAGCATACGGGCAGGACATGGCCACGGGCATTTATTTCGCGGACATGGCCACGGGCAGCATTTCGTGACATGGCTATGGGCAGCATTTTGTAACATGGCCACGGGCAGCATTTCGAGACATGGCCACAGGCAGCATTTCTTGACATGACCACGGGCATGCATTTCGTGACATGGCCACGGGCATGCATTCCGTGACATGGCCACGGGCATGCATTTTTGACATGGCCACGGGCATCCATTCCGTGACATGGCCACGGCCATGCATTCCGTGACATGGCCACGGGCATGCATTTCGTGACATGGCCACGGGCAGCATTTCGTGACATGGCCACGGGCATGCATTTCGTGACATGGCCACGGGGCACGCATTTTGTGACATGGCCACGGGCATGCATTTTGTGACATGGCCACGGGCATGCATTTCGTGACATGGCCATTGGGCATGCATTTTGTGACATGGCCACTGGGGAGGGCAGCATTTCGTGACATGGCCACGGGCAGCATTCGTGACATGGCCACGGGCAACATTTCGTGATATGGCCACAGACAGCATTTCGTGACATGGCCACGGTCATGCATTTCGTGACATGGCCACGGGCATGCATTTCGTGACATGGCCACGGGCAGCATGACATGGCCTTTTTGTATGATTTGCATTTCATTAGGCATGCATTTCGTGACATGGCCACGGGCATGCATTTCGTGACATGGCCACGGGCAGCATTTTGTGACATGGCCACGGGCTTTTGCATTTCGTGACATGGCCACGGGCATGCATTTAGGTGACATGGCCACGGGCATGCATTTTTTGACATGGCCACGGGCAGCATTTCGTGACATGGCCATGGGCATGCATTTCGTGACATGGCCAGGGGCAGCATTTTGTGACATGGCCACGGTATGCATTTCGTGACATGGCCACGGGCATGCATTCCGTGACATGGTGAAGGGCATGCATTCCGTGACATGGCCACGGTCATGCATTCCATGACATGGCCACGGGCATGCATTCCGTGACATGGCCACGGGCATGCATTTCGTGACATGGCCACGGGCATGAATTTCGTGACATGGCAGCATTCCATGACATGGCCACGAGCATGCATTTCGTGACATGGCCACGGGCATGCATTCCGTGACATGGCCACGGGCATGCATTCCGTGACATGGCCACGGGCAGCATTTCGTGACATGGCCATGGACAGCATTTCGTAACATGGCCACAGTCATGCATTCTGTGACATGACCACGGGGATGCATTTCGTGACATGGCCACGGGCAGCATTCCGTGACATGGCCATGAGCATGCATTTTGTGACATGATCACGGGTTACATTTTGTGACATGGCCACGGGCATGCATTTCATGACATGGCCATGGACATGCATTTCGTGACATGCATTTCGTGACATGGCCACGGGCAGCATTTTGTGACATGGCCACAGGCATGCATTCCGTGACATGGCCACGGGCATGCATTCCGTGACATGGCCACGGTCATGCATTCCGTGACATGGCCACGGGCATGCATTTCGTGACATGGCCACGGGCATGCATTTTGTGACATGGCCACGGGCATGCATTCCATGACATGGCCACAGGCATGCATTCCGTGACATGGCCACGGGCATGCATTCCGTGACATGGCCACGGGCATGCATTTCGTGACATGGCCACGGGCATGCATTCCGTGACATGGCCACGGCATGCATTCCGTGACATGGCCACGGTCATGCATTCCATGACATGGCCACGGGCATGCATTCCGTGACATGGCCACGGGCATGCATTTTGTGACATGGCCACGGGCATGCATTTCGTGACATGGCCACGGACATGCATTCCGTGACATGGCCACGGGCAGCATTTCGTGACATGGCCACGGGCAGCATTTCGTGACATGGCCACGGGCATGCATTCCGTGACATGGCCACGGGCATGCATTTCGTGACATGGCCATGGGCATGCATTTCGTGACATGGCCACGGGCAGCATTTCGTGACATGGCCACGGACAGCATTTCGTAACATGGCCACGGTCATGCATTACGTGACATGGCCATGGGCATGCATTCCGTGACATGGCCACAAGCAGCATTTCGTGACATGGCTTCGGGCAGCATTTCGTAACATGGCCACGGGCAGCATTTTGAGACATGGCCACAGGCAGCATTTTGTGACATGGCCACGGGCAGCATTTCGTGAAATGGCCACGGGTAGCATTTCATAACATGGCCACGGGCATGCATTTCTTGACATGGCCACGGGCATCCATTCTGTGACATGGCCACAGGCATGCATTTCATGACATGACCACGGTATTTCGTGACATGGCCACGGGCAGCATTTCGTGACATGGCCACGGGCATGCATTCCATGACATGGCCACGGGCATGCATTCCATGACATGGCCACGGGCATGCATTCCATGACATGGCCACGGGCATGCATTCCGTGACATAGCCACGGATATGCATTCCGTGACATGGCCACTTGCAGCATTCCATGACATGGCCACGGGCAACATTTCATGACAAGGCCACGGGCAACATTTTGTGACATGGCCACGGGCAGCATTTTGTGACATGGCCATGGGCATTTATTTCGTGACATGGCCACGGGCAGCATTTCGTGACATGGCCACGGGGCAGCATTTCGTGACATGAGCACAGGGCAGCATTTTGTGACATGGCCAGGCAGCATTTCGTGACATGGCCACGGGCAGCATTTCGTGACAAGGCCACTGGCAGCATTTTGTGACATGGCCACGGGCAGCATTTTGACATGGCCATCGGCATCCATTCCATGACATGGCCACAGGCATGCATTTCGTGACATGGCCACGGACATGCATTTCGTGACATGGCCACGGTCAGCATTTCATGACATGGCCACGGGCATGCATTTCGTGACATGGACCACGGGCATGCATTTTGTGACATGGCCACGGCAGCATTTCGTGATGGCTACGGGCATGCATTTCGTGACATGGCCACCACGGCAGCATTTTGTGATATGGCCACGGGCATGCATTTCGTGACATGGCCACGGGCATGCATTCGTGTGACATGGCCACGGCATGCATTCATTGTGACATGGCCACGGGCATGCATTCATGACATGGCCACGGGCATGCATTTCGTGACATGGCCAAGGGCATGCATTCCATGACATGGCAACGGGCAGCATTTCGTGACATGGCCACGGACATGCATTCCATGACATGACCACGGGCAGCATTTCGCCATGACATGGCCACGGGCATGCATTTCGCGACATGGCCACGGGCATGCATTTCCGTGACATGGCCATGGGCAGCATTTCGTGAACATGGCCACGGGCAGCATTTCGTGACATGGCCACGGGCAGCATTTCGTGACATGGCCACGGGCAGCATTCCGTGACATGGCCACGGGCAGCATTTCGTAACATGGCCACGGGCATGCATTTGTGACATGGCCAGGGGCAGCATTTCCGTGACATGGCCACGGGCATGCATTCCGTGACATGGCCACGGGCATGCATTTCGTGACATGGTACGGGGCATGCATTTCGTGACATGGGCCACGGACATGCATTTCGCGTGACATGGCCAGGGGCAGCATTTTGTGACATGGCCACGGGCATGCATTTTCATGACATGGCCACGGGCAGCATTTCGTGACATGGCCACAGGCAGCATTTCGTGATATGGCCACGGGCAGCATTTCGTGAAATGGCCACGGGCATGCATTCCGTGACATGGCCACGGGCATGCATTCCGTGACATGGCCACGGGCATGCATTCCGTGACATGGCCAGGGATGCATTTCATGACATGGCCACGGGCAGCATTTTGTGACATGGCCACGGCATGCATTTCGTGACATGGCCACGGGCATGCATTTTGTGACATGGCCACGGGCATGCATTCAGTGACATGGCCACGGGCATGCATTCCGTGACATGGCCACGGCATGCATCCGGTGACATGGCCACGGGCAGCATTTGTGACATGGCCACGGCAGCATTTTGTGACATGGCCACGGGCATGCATTTCGTGACATGGCCACGGGCAGCATTCCGTGACATGGCCACTGGCAGCATTCCGTGACATGGACCACGGCATTTATTTTGGCATGCATTTCGTGACATGGCCACGGGCATGCATTCGTGACATGGCCACGGGCATGCATTTTGTGACATGGCCACGGGCAGCATTTTGTGACATGGCCATGGGCATTTATTTCGTGGATGGGCCACGGGCAGCATTTCGTGACATGGCCACGGGCAGCATTTCGTAACATGGCCACGGGCAGCATTTTGAGACATGGCCACAGGCAGCATTTCGTGATATGGCCACGGACAGCATTTCGTGAAATGGCCACGGGTAGCATTTCGTGACATGGCCACGGGCATGCATTTCTTGACATGGCCACGGGCATCCATTCCGTGACATGGCCACAGGCATGCATTCCGTGACATGGCCACGGGATGCATTTCGTGACATGGCCACGGGCAGCATTCCGTGACATGGCCACAAGCATGCATTCCGTGACATGGCCACGGGCTGCATTTTGTGACATGGCCACGGGCAGCATTTCGTGACATGGCCACGGGCAGCATTTCGTGACATGGCCACGGGCAGCATTTCGTGACATGGCCACGGGCAGCATTTCGTGACATGGCCACGGGCAGCATTTCGAGACATGGACCACAGGCAGCATTTGTGATATGGCCACGGACATGCATTCCGTGAAATGGCCACGGGTAGCATTTCGTGACATGGACCACGGGCATTCATTTCGTGACATGGCCACGGGCAGCATTCTGTGACATGGCCACAGGCATGCATTTGTGACATGGCCACGGGCATGCATTTTGTGACATGGCCACGGCAGCATTTCGTGACATGGCCACGGGCAGCATTTCGTGAACATGGCCATGACATGGCCATAAGCAGCATTAAAAAGTTTATGGCCACGGGCAGCATTTTGTGACATGGCCACGGGCAGCATTTCCCAGTGAAATGGCCACGGCAGCATTTCAGCTTCAACAATGCCCACGGGCATGCATTTCTGTGACATGGCCACGGGCTGAATGCATTCCGTGACATGGCCACGGGCATGCATTTCTTTGACATGGCCAAGGCAGCATTTTATATGACATAGCCACGGGCATGCATTTTTGTGACATGGCCACGGGCAACATTTTTTTTACGGCATCCGTGACATGGCCATGGGCATGCATTTTGTGACATGGCCACGGTCATGCATTTAGATGACATGGCCACGGGCATGCATTCCATGACATGGAGTTTTAGCATGCATTCCGTGACATGGCCACGGGCAGCATTTCCGTGACATGGCCACGGGCATGCATTTAATAACATGGCCATGGGCATGCATTTCGTGACATGGCCACGGGCATGCATTTTGTGACATGGACCACGGGCATTTATTTTTGTGACATGGCCACGGGCATGCATTTCGTGATACGGCCATGGGCATGCATTCCATGACATGGTCTAGCCACAGGCATGCATTCCGTGACATGGCCACGGTCATGCATTTCGTGACATGGCCACGGTCATGCATTTCGTGACATGGCCACGGGCATGCATTCCATTGACATGGATTGGGCATGCATTCCATGACATGGCTATGGGCAGCATTTGGTGACATGGCCACGGGCAGCATTTCGTGACATGGCCACGGGCAGCATTTCGTGACATGGCCACGGGCATGCATTTCATGACATGGCCACGGGCATGCATTTCGTGACATGGCCATGGGCAGCATTTCGTGACATGGCCACGGGCATGCATTTCGTAACATGTCCACGGGCAGCATTTCATGACATGGCCACAGGCATGCATTTGTGATATGGCCACGGGCAGCATTTCGTGACATGGCCACGGCATGCATTTCGTGACATGGCCACGGGCATGCATTTCGTGACATGGCCACGGGCATGCATTCCATGACATGGCCACGGGCATGCATTTCGTGACATGACCACGGGGATGCATTTCGTGACATGGCCACGGGCAGCATTTCGTGACATGGCCAGGGGCATGCATTTCGTGACATGGCCACGGGCATGCATTCCGTGACATGGCCACGGGCATGCATTTCCGTGACATGACCCGGGCATGCATTCCGTGACATGGCCCACGGTCATGCATTCCGTGACATGGCTACGGGCATGCATTCCGTGACATGGCCACGGGCATGCATTCCGTGACATGGCCACGGGCAGCATTTCATGACAAGGCCACGGGCATGCATTTCGTGACATGGCCACGGGCATGCATTTGTGACATGGCCACGGGCATGCATTTCGTGACATGGCCACGGGCAGCATTTCGTGACATGGCCACGGGCAGCATTTCGTGACATGGCCATGGACAGCATTTCGTGACATGGCCACGGGCATGCATTTCGTGACATGGCCACGGGCATGCATTTCGTGACATGGACCACGGGCAGCATTTTGTGACATGGCCACGAGCAGCATTTCGTGACATGGCCACGGGCAGCATTTCGAGACATGGCCACAGGCAGCATTTTGTGATATGGCCACGGGCAGCATTTCGTGAAATGGCCACGGGCAGCATTTTGTAACATGGCCACGGGCATGCATTTATTGACATGGCCACGGGCATCATTCCCTGACATAGCCACTGGCATGCATTTCATGACATGGCCACGGGCATGCATTCCGTGACATGGCCAAGGGCATGCATTCCATGACATGGCCACGGTCATGCATTGCATGACATGACGGGCATGCATTTCGCATGGCCACGGGCATGCATTCCGTGACATGGCCACGGGCATGCATTTCCTGACATGGCCACGGGCATGCATTCCGTGACATGGTACAGGCATGCATTCCGTGACATGGCCACGGGCATGCATTCCATGACATGGCTACGGTTATGCATTCCGTGACATGGCCACGAGCATGCATTTCGTGACATGGCCACGGGCAGCATTTCGTGACATGGCCACGGACAGCATTTCGTAACATGGCCACGGGCAGCATTTCATGACATGGCCACGGGCAGCATTTCGTGACATGGCCACGGACAGCATTTCATGACATGGCCACGGGCATGCATTCCGTGACATGGCCATGGGCATGCATTTCGTGACATGGCCACGGGCAGCATTTCGTGACATGGCCACGGACAGCATTTCGTAACATGGCCACGGGCAGCATTTCGTGACATGGCCACAGGCAGCATTTTGTGATATGGCCACGGGCAGCATTTCGTGAAATGGCCACGGGTAGCATTTCATGACATGGCCACGGGCATGCATTTCTTGACATGGCCACGGGCATCCATTCCGTGACATGGCCACTGGCATGCATTTCGTGACATGACCACGGGCATGCATTTCGTGACATGGCCACGGGCAGCATTTTGTGACATGGCCACGGGCAGCATTTTGTGACATGGCCACGGGCATGCATTCCATGACATGGCCACGGGCATGCATTCCGTGACATGGCCACGGGCATGCATTCCGTGACATGGCCACAGGCATGCATTCAGTGACATGGCCACGGACATGCATTCCGTGACATGGCCACGGGCATGCATTCCGTGACATGGCCACGGGCAGCATTCCATGACATGGCCACGGGCAGCATTTCATGACATGGCCACGGGCATGCATTTTGTGACATGGCCACGGGCAGCATTTCGTGACATGGCCACGGGCATTTATTTCGTGACATGGCCACGGGCAGCATTTCGTGACATGGCTATGGGCAGCATTTCGTGACATGGCCACGGGCAGCATTTCGAGACATGGCCACAGGCATGCATTTTCGTGATATGGCCACGGACAGCATTTTGATGAAATGGCCACGGGTAGCATTTCGTGACATGGCCACGGGCATGCATTTCTTGACATGGCCACGGGCATCCATTCCGTGACATGGCCACAGGCATGCATTCCGTGACATGACCACGGGGATGCATTTCGTGACATGGCCACGGGCAGCATTCCATGACATGGCCACGAGCATGCATTTCGTGACATGATCACGGGCTGCATTTTGTGACATGGCCACGGGCAGCATTTCGTGACATGGCCACGGGCATGCATTTCGTGACATGGCCGCGAGGCATCCATTTCGTGACATGGCCATGGACATGCATTCCGTGACATGGCCACGGGCATGCATTTTGTGACATGGTCACGGCATGCATTTTGTGACATGGCCACGGGCATGCATTCCGTGACATGGCCACGGGCATTCATTCTGTGACATGGCCACGGTCATGCATTCCGTGACATGGCCACGGGCATGCATTCCGTGACATGGCCAAGGGCATGCATTCCGTGACATGGCCACGGGCATGCATTCCGTGACATGGCCACGGGCAGCATTTCGTGACATGGCCACGGACAGCATTTTCGTGACATGGCCACGGTCATGCATTTCCTGACATAGCCACGGACAAGCAATTCGTGACATGACCACGGGTATGCATTTCGTGACATGGCCACGGGCAGCATTTCATTGACATGGCCACGGGCAGCATTTTGTGACATGGCCACGGGCATGCATTCCATGACATGGCCACGGGCATGCATTCCGTGACATAGCCACGGGCATACATTCCGTGACATGGCCACGGAAATGCATTCTGTGACATGGCTACGGGCATGCATTCCGTGACATGGCCACGGGCAGCATTTGTGACATTAGCATTTCGCGACATGACCACGGGCAGCATTTCATGACAAGGCCACGGGCAGCATTTTGTGACATGGCCACGGGCATGCATTTTGTGACATGGCCACGGGCATGCATTTGGGGTGACATGGCCACGGGCATGCATTTTGTGACATGGCCACAAACATGCATTCCGTGACATGGCTATGGGCAGCATTTTATAACATGGCCATGGGCATGCATTTCGATGACATGGCCACGGGCAGCATTTTCGTGACATGGCCACGGGACATGCATTTCGTGAAATGGCCACGGGCATGCATTTCGTGACATGGCCACGGGCATGCATTTCTTGACATAGGCCACGGGCATCCATTCCGTGACATGGCCTGGGCATGCATTCCATGACATGACCACAGGCAGCATTTCGTGACATGGCCACGGGCAGCATTCCGTGACATGGCTATGGGCAGCATTTTGTAACATGGCCACGGGCAGCATTTCTTGACATGGCCACGGGCATCCATTCTGTGACATGGCCATGGGCATGCATTCCGTGACATGGCCACGGGCAGCATTTCGTGACATGGCCACAAGCAGCATTTCGTGACATGGCTATGGGCAGCATTTCGTAACATGGCCACGGGCAGCATTTCGAGACATGGCCACAGGCAGCATTTCGTGATATGGCCACGGACAGCATTTCGTGAAATGGCCACGGGTAGCATTTCGTGACATGGCCACGGGCATGCATTTCTTGACATGGCCACGGGCATCCATTCCGTGACATGGCCACAGGCATGCATTCCGTGACATGACCACGGGGATGCATTTCGTGACATGGCCACGGGCAGCATTCCGTGACATGGCCACGAGCATGCATTTCGTGACATGATCACGGGCTGCATTTTGTGACATGGCCACGGGCAGCATTTCGTGACATGGCCACGGGCATGCATTTCGTGACATGGCCACGGGCATGCATTTCGTGACATGGCCATGGACATGCATTTCGTGACATGGCCAGGTGCAGCATTTTGTGACATGGTCACGAGCATGCATTTTGTGACATGGCCACGGGCATGCATTCCGTGACATGGCCACGGGCATGCATTCTGTGACATGGCCACGGTCATGCATTCTGTGACATGGCCACGGGCATGCATTCCTTGACATGGCCACGGGCATGCATTCCGTGACATGGCCACGGTCATGCATTCCATGACATGGCTACGGGCATGCATTCCGTTATAGCCACGGGCATGCATTCTTTTGACATGGCCGGGGGCAGCATTTTGTGACATGGCCACTGGCATGCATTTTGTGACATGGCCACGGGCATGCATTTCGTGACATGGCCACTGGCATGCATTCCGTGAGATGGCCACGGGCATGCATTCTGTGACATAGCCCCGGGCATTCATTCCGTGACATGGCCACGGGCATGCATTCCGTGACATGGCCACGGGCATCATTTTGTGACATGGCCACGGGCATGCATTTCGTGACATGGCCACGGGCATGCATTTCGTGACATGACCATAGGCAACATTAAGTAACATGACCATGGGCAGCATTTAGTAACATGACCATAGGCAACATTTTGTAACAAGACCATGGGTTGAGTTTAGTAACATAACCATGGGCAGAATTTACATCCAAAAATGGCCTGGGCATAAATTAAAACAAAATGGCCAAAACGGCAGATCATTTAAAAATAATATTCAGAAGCAAAAAGTGATATTTACGGGCATGCATTAAAGGGACAAAAACAAAGCACACAGAAGAGTACTTGGAACTGCAAACACAAGTCATGGCCACGTTAGAAAGGCCAAAGAGAGACGGAAATCAATATTGCTAAGGGGCTAAAACCAATTCCAAAATGGCCACGGGCAATATTACAACAGACGGCAAGAGAACATTCAAGAGGAGGTTAAATGTCTAAGCAGACACAAATGGCAAAATCAAAGATGAAGAAAAAATAGCAAATGATATTAATTGATTGACTTTTCACAGGTTTTACAAAGGAGGACATGACAACATGCCCCACATGACATGGACCTGTTCTATCAATTTTAAATAACTTTAGCCATAATGCAGGCATGACATGTGTTAAAGGGACTAGGAGACTCTTAAAATAAACATTTCCCATGGCCAAATGAGATCCTCCCAATAGTACTCAAAAGAAATGAAAGAAGTTATGGCCACAGGCAGCATTAATCAGATCATGGCAACAGTCTCTTGACACAGGGTTGGCCGACAGACTGGAAAATAGCATGGCCACGTAATGCCGATCCACAACATGGACAAAACCAAACCAGGTAACTACAGACCAGTAAGCCTGACTTCTATTTATGTAAACTTATGAAACTATAATAAGATCCAAATGGAAAATTACCTGATATGGCCGGGGGCTGGGAGACAGCCACATGGTTTTAGGAAGGAGATTTTGTAACTAACCTACTTGACTTTTCATTTTGAGGATGCAACATTGAAAATGGATAACTGCAATGGCCATGCACGACATGGTCTTTTAGATTTCCAGAAAGCTTTTGACATGGCCACGGGCATGCATTAATTCTCAAACTGAAGGGCATAGGGATTCAAGGAAATGCATGCACATGGATTAGGGAGTGGTTAACAGGTATTGAAAACAGAAAGTACTGATTTAGAGGACAAACCTCAAAATGGAGTGAGGTAACCAGTGGTGTACCAGGGGATTCAGTATTAGGTCCTCTGCTATTCTAATCTACATTAATGATTTAGATTCTGGTATAGTAAGCAAACTCGTTAAATTTGCAGGCGACACAAAAATAGGAGCATTTTGGCAAACACTGGATGGGCAGCAAAGGTCATTCAAAATGATCTAGACAGCATTCAGCATTGGGCAGACATGGCAAATGAAATTTAATAGAGAAACGGTGTAAAAGTATTACATGCGGGCAATAAAAATGTGCATTATAAATATCATATGGGAGATAGTGAAATTGAAGAAACATGAAAAAGACCTAAGGTTTATGTTGACTCAGAAATGTCTTCATCTAGACAATGTGGGGAAGCTATAAAAAGGCTAACAAGATGCTCGGATATATTGTGAGAAGTGTTGAATTTAAATCAAGGGATGCATAATGTTAAAACTCTACAATGCATTTAGTAAGACCTCACCTAGACTATTGTGATCAGTTCTGGTCACCTCGTTACAAAAGGATATTGCTGTCTAGAAAGAGGGCAAAGAAGAGCAGCAGAATTATCCAGGTTAAAAGGCATGTCGTATGCCATGGACAGGCTAAAAATTGGGCATGCATTCTTGAACAAAGGCCACGGGCATGCACGATCTGATTCAAACATTCAAAATCCTAAAAGGTATAGACAATGTCAACCCAGGGGACTTCTTTGACTTGAAAAAAGAAACAAGGACCGGGGTCATAAATGGAGATTAGATAAAGGGGCATTCCATGTGGCAGCATTTTTTGACAAGGAGAATTGTGAGGGTCTGTGAACCAACTCCCCATTTAATGTTGCCACGGGCAATTTTGACATCCTGGGATCCTTTCGTGAAGCTACTTGGGCAGCATTCTGGGATCAATAAGCTACTAACAACCAAACGAGCAAGATGGGCTGAATGGCCTCGGTTTGTAAAATTTCTTTATGTTCTTATGTTCTTATGTTCTTAGTAACATGACCATGGGCAGTATTTGACATAACATGGGCAGCATTTCGTAACATGACCATGGGCAGCATATTGTAACATGACCATACGGGCAGCGTTTCGAAACATGACCACGGGCAGCATTTCATGACATGGCCAGGCAACATTTCGTGATATATGGCCACGGACAGCATTTCGTGAAATGGCCACAGGTAGCATTTCGTGACATGGCCACGGGCATGCATTTCTTGACATGGCCATGGGCATCCATTCCGTGACATGGCCACAGGCATGCATTCCGTGACATTACCACAGGGATGCATTTCGTGACATGGCCACGGGCAGCATTCCATGACATGGCCACGAGCATGCATTTCGTGACATGATCACGGGCTGCATTTTGTGACATGGCCACGGGCAGCATTTCGTGACATGGCCACGGGCATGCATTTCGTGACATGGCCACGGGCATGCATTTCGTGACATGGCCATGGACATGCATTTCGTGACATGGCCAGGTGCAGCATTTTGTGACATGGTCACGAGCATGCATTTTGTGACATGGCCACGGGCATGCATTCCGTGACATGGCCACGGGCATGCATTCTGTGACATGGCCACGGTCATGCATTCCGTGACATGGCCACGGGCATGCATTCCGTGACATGGCCACGGGCATGCATTCCGTGACATGGCCACGGTCATGCATTCCATGACATGGCCACGGGCAGCATTTCGTGACATGGCCACGGACAGCATTTCGTAACATGGCCACGGTCATGCATTCCCTGACATAGCCACTGGCATGCATTTCATGACATGACCACGGGGATGTATTTCGTGACATGGCCACGGGCAGCATTTCGTGACATGGCCACGGGCATGCATTTTGTGACATGGCCACGGGCATGCATTCCATGACATGGCGACGGGCATGCATTCCGTGACATAGCCACGGGCATGCATTCCGTGACATGGCCACGGAAATGCATTCCGTGACATGGCTACGGGCATGCATTCCGTGACATGGCCACTTGCAGAATTCCGTTACATGGCCACGGGCAGCATTTCATGACAAGGCCACGGGCAACATTTTGTGACATGGCCACGGAAATGCATTTTGTGACATGGCCACGGGCAGCATTTCGTGACATGGCCACGGGCATTTATTTCGTGACATGGCCACAAGCAGCATTTCGTGACATGGCTATGGGCAGCATTTTATAACATGGCCATGGGCAGCATTTCGAGACATGGCCACAGGCAGCATTTCGTGATATGGCCACGGACAGCATTTCGTGAAATGGCCACGGGTAGCATTTCGTGACATGGCCACGGGCATGCATTTCTTGACATGGCCACGGGCATCCATTCCGTGACATGGCCACAGGCATGCATTCCATGACATGACCACAGGAATGCATTTCGTGACATGGCCACGGGCAGCATTCCGTGACATGGCTATGGGCAGCATTTTGTAACATGGCCACGGGCAGCATTTCTTGACATGGCCACGGGCATCCATTCTGTGACATGGCCACAGGCATGCATTCCGTGACATGACCACGGGCATTTATTTCGTGACATGGCCACAAGCAGCATTTCGTGACATGGCTATGGGCAGCATTTCGTAACATGGCCACGGGCAGCATTTCGAGACATGGCCACAGGCAGCATTTTGTGATATGGCCACGGACAGCATTTCGTGAAATGGCCACGGGTAGCATTTCGTGACATGGCCACGGGCATGCATTTCTTGACATGGCCACGGGCATCCATTCCGTGACATGGCCACAGGCATGCATTCCGTGACATGACCACGGGGATGCATTCGTGACATATGGCCATGGGCAGCATTCCGTGACATGGCCAGCCGGCATGCATTTCATGACATGATCACGGGCTGCATTTTGTGACATGGTCCACGGGCAGCATTTCGTGACATGGCCACGGGCATGGATTTCGTGACATAATACGGGCATGCATTTCGTGACATGGCCATGGACATGCATTTCGTGACATGGCCAGGTGCAGCATTTTGTGACATGGTCACGAGCATGCATTTTGTGACATGGCCACGGACATGCATTCCGTGACATGGCCACGGGCATGCATTCTGTGACATGGCCACGGTCATGCATTCTGTGACATGGCCACGGGCATGCATTCCATGACATGGCCATAGGCATGCATTCCGTGACATGGCCACGGTCATGCATTCCATGACATGGCTACGGGCATGCATTCCGTGACATGGCCACGGGCATGCATTTCGTGACATGGCCAGGAGCAGCATTTTGTGACATGGTCACGAGCATGCATTTTGTGACATGGCCACGGGCATGCATTTCGTGACATGGCCACTGGCATGCATTCCGTGAGATGGCCACGGGCATGCATTCTGTGACATAGCCCCGGGCATTCATTCCGTGACATGGCCACGGGCATGCATTCCGTGACATGGCCACGGGCATCATTTTGTGACAAGGCCACGGGCATGCATTTCGTGACATAGCCACGGGCATGCATTTCGTGACATGACCATAGGCAACATTAAGTAACATGACCATGGGCAGCATTTAGTAACATGACCATAGGCAACATTTTGTAACAAGACCATGGGTTGAGTTTAGTAACATAACCATGGGCAGAATTTACATCCCAAAAGTAGACAAATATAAATCTAAAACAAAATGGCCAAAATGGTTTAATAGATCAATTAAAAAATAATATTCAGCGAAAAAAGGCACTTTACAGAGCGATTAAAAGGGACCAAAAACAAAGCACACAGAAAGAGTACTTGGAACTGCAAACACAAGTCAAAAAGGAAGTTAGAAAGGCCAAGAGAGATAGAAATCAATATTGCTAAGGGGCTAAAACCAATTCCAAAATGTTTTCCAATATTACAACAGCAAGAGAACATTCAAAAGGAGGTTAAATGTCTAAGAGACACAAATGGCAAAATCAAAGATGAAGAAAAAAATAGCAAATATATTAAATGATTACTTTTCACAGGTTTTACCAAAGGAGGACATGGACAACATGCCCCACATGTCGACCTGTTCCTATCAATTTTAAATAACTTTAGCATAACAGAGGCAGAAGTGTTAAAGGGACTAGGAGCTCTTAAAATAAACAAATCCCCTGGGCCAAATGAGATCCTCCCAATAGTACTCAAAGAAATGAAAGAAGTTATTTACAAACCGCTAATCAAGATCATGCAACAGTCTCTTGACACAGGGGTTGTACCGACAGACTGGAAAATAGCAAACGTAATACCGATCCACAAAAAGGGAGACAAAACCAAACCAGGTAACTACAGACCAGTAAGCCTGACTTCTATTATATGTAAACTTATGGAAACTATAATAAGATCCAAAATGGAAAATTACCTATATGGTAACAAAATCCTGGGAGACAGCCAGCATGGTTTTAGGAAAGGGAGATCGTGTCTAACTAACCTACTTGACTTTTTTGAGGATGCAACATTGAAAATGGATAACTGCAAAGCATACGACATGGTCTATTTAGATTTCCAGAAAGCTTTTGACAAAGTCCCATAAAAGATTAATTCTCAAACTGAGCATGGTAGGGATTCAAGGAAATGCATGCACATGGATAGGGGAGTGGTTAACAGGTAGAAAACAGAAAGTACTGATTAGAGGAGAAACCTCAAAATGGGTGAGGTAACCAGTGGTGTACCACAGGGATCAGTATTAGGTCCTCTGCTATTCTAATCTACATTAATGATTTAGATTCTGGTATAGTAAGCAAACTCGTTAAATTTGCAGACGACACAAAAATAGGAGGAGTGGCAAACACTGTTGAAGCAGCAAAGGTCATTCAAAATGATCTAGACAGCATTCAGCATTGGGCAGACACATGGCAAATGAAATTTAATAGAGAAAAGTGTAAAGTATTACATGCGGGCAATAAAAATGTGCATTATAAATATCATATGGGAGATAGTGAAATTGAAGAAGGCAACTATGAAAAAGACCTAGGAGTTTATGTTGACTCAGAAATGTCTTCATCTAGACAATGTGGGGAAGCTATAAAAAAGGCTAACAAGATGCTCGGATATATTGTGAGAAGTGTTGAATTTAAATCAAGGGAAGTAATGTTAAAACTCTACAATGCATTAGTAAGACCTCACCTAGACTATTGTGATCAGTTCTGGTCACCTCGTTACAAAAAGGATATTGCTGTCTAGAAAGAGGGCAAAGAAGAGCAACCAGAATTATCCCAGGTTAAAAGGCATGTCGTATGCAGACAGGCTAAAAGAATTGAATCTATTCAGTCTTGAACAAAGAAGACTACGCGGCGATCTGATTCAAACATTCAAAATCCTAAAAGGTATAGACAATGTCAACCCAGGGGACTTCTTTGACTTGAAAAAAGAAACAAGGACCAGGGGTCATAAATGGAGATTAGATAAAGGGGCATTCAGAACAGAAAATAGGAGGCACTTTTTTACACAGAGAATTGTGAGGGTCTGGAACCAACTCCCCAGTAATGTTGCTGAAGCTGACATCCTGGGATCCTTCAAGAAGCTACTTGATGAGATTCTGGGATCAATAAGCTACTAACAACCAAACGAGCAAGATGGGCTGAATGGCCTCCTCTCGTTTGTAAAATTTCTTATGTTCTTATGTTCTTATGTTCTTAGTAACATGACCATGGGCAGTATTTCATAACATGGGCAGCATTTCGTAACATGACCATGGGCAGCATATTGTAACATGACCATAGGCAGCGTTTCGAAACATGACCACGGGCAGCATTTCGTGACATTGCCACAGGCAGCATTTTGTGACATG
>CM072677.1:17190569-17206309 GCA_036884735.1 Huso huso | reverse complement strand
TTTTGTAATCTACCAGCGGCTTCTGTTGTATACACATGGTTGATAATACTGCAAACCATGGGTCAAACCAATGTTCGTGGTTAGTGCGGTTTTTTTTTTTCCCTCAATGTCGTCCCTTCTGCTGGTTTGAATGCCTTTAATTTTTTTTTTTAAACCATTTAAAATGCAAACCAACAACAAAACATGTATACAGGCTTTTTTTATTTTTAATTATTTGTCCTGCGGTTACCTTTAAATGTTAGCCTGCGTGGTTCAGGGGCGTGGAGCTGGGGGGATTCCTAATCTAATTTCCCGTTAATTAGCACTATTTTCTATTTAAGCCCTGATCACCCCGCACCTTTTCTGTTCAGTGTTTCGTTTTTGTAGCAAACGCTCAGACGCTGTCGTTTCGCCACCCACCGCTAAAATTCAAACTTCGCTGCCTCGCTCACTGCAGGTCATTTCTCTGCACAGCGCTGCCAAGATATTATCAATCATTTCCCTACCTGCTCAGGTGATCCTTCTTTCAGTCAGCTTCTTTCGGCTCAAGAGTCCAACGTTACTCCTTTCCTGTTCCATCCAGTCTCCACCACAGCAACAGCGCCCGCTCAAAGCGCAGCTTCATTACTCACAACTTGTCTGCAAACTTTATCAGAAAGTCTGGTCCTCCGCTAAACTTTCAAGCTCCTTCGACAAGACATCGACATTCCCGTTGTCAGCGATTGCTCCATTTTAGCTCTATTAAATCTACCACGAAGCTTTGTCTGCGGAATCTCTTTACCCTCGCCTGCAATCAGACGCCCCCCCGCCTCCCACAGAGCAGCACATTACTGTTCCATCAGAAGATCCTGCCCTGGGACCTCCATCAGCTACGTTCAACCTTTTAAAGACGTATCCAGCCCATTATAAACCCATTTCAACCAGTGGCGGCTCAGGACTGACTAGTCACAACATTCTCCAACGACACCATTGTACTGTAACTTTTCCACCGCGCCCCACAGACCATGGTTACCACGGTAACGCCCTCATTGAGGTATGACATGTGATCAGAGAGAGAGAGTGATCTGCTTTCCACAACCTTACCATTAAAATATAATGGTATTACGCTATGGGTGATTACTTTATATGAATTATCATGTTATGCATGTGATCACAATGTTAAAATGCCTGCACGCTTCCACTGTGTGTGACGACATATTCATGTGACAGACATGGACCAATCAAAACGCGACTGTTATGCGGTTCCATCCCAAAAACCGGGCTCAGTCATACCTCCCTCATTGAGTGACCGCGGGAGTGGTAAGTTGTCATGGTGACCAGGCAGCTTCATCAGGCTCGCGTGTTCTGGGCCTGAGTACTGCACCGGGCTTCCTGTTGCCGCGCTTTTCACAACTGGCGGAGACTAATTCAACGCTAGAACCATGACATCTAAATAAATACTGCGTTAACTTATTTATATTCATGACTAACTGTCCTAACATGTCTAGAATATGTATAATTCAAATCTAAGGGAATAAGCAAATGTTGTTCTACATAGACAAGGTTTTTTAATCGTAATAACTTTCATAGTTTCTACCCTGCTTCCCTCAAGTCAATGTGATTTAATTCCAATCATAACCTCTGGATGGCAGTAATCTCTCTCTCTCTCTCTCTCTCTCTCTCTCTCTCTCTCTCTCTCTCTCTCTCTCTCTCTCTCTCTCTCTCTCTCTCTCCTCTCTCTGTTACCACTGCTCATTGACAGCATTCATTGTTACTTACTTCAGATCTCTGCACCGCTCAGCAGATCCCATCCTCTACTGTTAATTGCCTCACTACAGCAGATCTCTGCTTCCTCTTCAGATCTACTCACTATTAGCATGCAAAGTTGCTTTAGTTTACAGTTTAAATTGTAACTGCACTTCCAGAGCTTCCAACGCCTTGCTTTCCCTCCAATATGCAGATCGCGGCAGCATTCCGCAATCGAGACCAATGCTAATCCCCATCTAATCAAAAATACGAGGTGCTTGACCTTCTCAGCAATCTATTCGATGTCCTCGAGATCCTCTCAAGTATTACAGCATTAATGCATGGTGAGACGCTGTGAGACTGGAAATCTGTCTTGATTATGAGTTAAGGAGTTCCCTACTAGGAGAATGACTGGAGTTGTGGAACCCAATGTCCATTTCAAGCAGACAGTATAGTAGCAGACCACTAATCGATCTTGTATTAACCAACACATAGGATGGTCAACATCTCATCTCTTCCCCTCGCTTCCAGAAAATGGAGCACAAAGGGTGCTGAGCCCAGCAGTCACATGTTCGCTCAGTTCCAGCCCTACCTCAACCCTCAGTTCCAGCCCTTCAGCCCCTTTCAGTATCCAAGTTCCAACTGGTCCTGCCTGCTGCCCCCCAGACCCCCAGGTTCATCAGCCGCTATTTGACTGAACTTACCTCAGTAACCTCCTTCAATCTGCTCCGCATTTCATGTCTGCAGCCCGCCCTTCTTCGAAAGCTTCATATTCTACAGCTTGTCAGTTTTCAACCTCGCGCCCAGAATCGATTCATCCTATTCCTTCAATTAAAACCAGATCCTGGCTTTCATCGTCCACTTAGGATTCTCTCTCTCCCATTTTCCATACCAGCAGTTCGCTGACCATCCGTGGATTCTTAAGAGCCTTCCTCTGCCTCACCTTCGCCTGTCTACATCAATGAACATTCTCCGCTTGCTCATTCTACTCTTCGGAAAAACGCCGCCTCCCCATACAAGGATCTACCTATGGAGATCATCTGCATCTGAGCCCTTCGGGTCTCCCCTCAGGAGCTCAGAATCCACAGTTTGTTCTACTTCTAATTTACTCCATCATTCAGTTGTGTACCTCCAAGACAGATCCATTTCAGCGTGGTCAGTTCATTCAGCTGTCAAGCAGAGTCCCCTATCTGCCCCTTCTTTTCAACGTTAAGGTATCTCATCTGTATCTCGGCCTCTTCGGGTCTCCCTCAGAACTCTCAGTTTCTTCTGCTTCTAATTTACTCATCATTTGGTCGTATCTCCAAGACAGATCCATTTCAGTGTGGTCAGTTCATTCAGCTGTCAAGCAGAGTCCCCAATCTGCCCTTCTTTTCAACGCAAGGTATCTCTATCTGTATCTCGGCCTTCTTCGGTCCCCTCAGAACTTCAGTTTCTTCTGTTTAATTTACTTTATCATTCGGGTCGTACCTCCAAGATGAATCAATTCTCAGCGGTTAGTCTATTCAGCTGTCAAGTAGAGTCCCTGTCTGCCCCTTTTTTTCAACATCAAGGTATCTCCCCAGCAAGAAACATTAACCGATCCCTCAGTTCATTGATTTCTTGTTTTATAATTGGTCGCCGCTGGTTCTCAACCCACCCTCTACCCTCCAGCAAGCCTCCCTCTATTTCCCCAGGACCTCAGTTTATTGATCCTCTCGGCCCTATCATCATCACTGGTTCCCAGCCCACCTCCACCCTCCAGAGCAAGCCCTTCTCTATCTACCCCCTGCTCATCGATTTCTCTCACTTCTAGGATCACCGTCACTGGATCTCGTTACCTTGCCTCCAGAGAGTACAATATTAATGCTTTGTTTTAATTGTTTTGTATATTGTTGTTTGTGATGTGCAGTACAGAATAAAAACGCACAGCAATTTAAGTGCTGATGTATATTACAGCTAAGGCATGCGAAAGTTAGACAGTAAAATGGGAGCCGACCCAGGAGCGCCGATGTATCCTAACTGCAGGATATGAGGAAAAATACAACGAGGGTGGGTGTAGTTCATTTTTGTATTGTCGTCTTGTTTCTGTGTGGAGTTCATATTGTTCCACATTCCCAGAACTGATTTTGGTTAATAGATTCCTCCGTGTCTGTGAGGGTTGTGTTCATGTGTTTCTCTTTGTTCTGTTTCAGGGTGTTTGTGTTGCTTTAGGTCTCGTAGTACCTGAGGTGTAAATCTGGGTTGTGTGGCTGATGATGTTTTGATTTGATTCTTGTCTTAGTTTTTTCCTTATTGTTTCACATTCATCATCAAACCATTTTTCTTTGGGTTTGTGCTTCTGATTGTTTTTACTTGTTCATTTTTTGAGATTTGCCTTGCTTGCTGTTTTTTCTAATATTTCATTCATGTGTTTAACTGCCAGATTTTCCTCTCACATTAGGCTGGCACTGTGTGATTTGGAAGGTGTCAGTAAGGTTAATGATTTCAGGAGAGCCAGTTGTTTTATCGAATTCCTCTGTGCTGTTTGGAGCCCATTTATAAGTATGGTTCAGATGGTACAGCTTGTATGGCTGTATTAGTGTGTTACTGGGCTGTGCTGTTCTTTGTAGGAACACAGTAATTTGACTGTGGTCTGACAGAGGTGTTTGTGGCCTGACAGTGAATGCATTAATAAAGGAGGGTCCAGGTCAGTGATGGCGTAATCAACTACTCTAGTCCCAAGAGCTGAGCAGTATGTGAATCTACCCAAAGAGTCCCCTGATCCTGCCATTAATGATGTACAGACCCCAAGCTTGAAAGAGATGCACTAACTGCCTCCCATTTGTGTTCACACAATCAGGGTAGTTTCTGTGGGATTGAGGTAGTGTGAGGTATAGAGGGTTTTGTCCAAAAACATGGCTGTTACCTTGTGTGCTTCTTACAGTCAGGCTCTGTTCCTGTTCAGTTGAAATCTCACAGAGCAGCACATTTCCTGGAAATGGCTGATCTCTGTGTGGAGGTTATGAAAATATTCCTCATTGTAGTTTGGGGATTCAGAGGAGGGGTGTAGGCTGCACAGGTAAACGTCAGTTTCACCTGACCGCGCTTTTTGTTTATTTTGAGCTGCAGGTGTGTCTGTGACAGGGTGTTACTGGTCACGTGTGTGTGGGTAGCTGCTGTTCGCCAGCAACACAGAGAGACACTGGGAGGTGGAGTTGAAACGCTGGCACAGGCGCAGGATTTATTAATAAAAACAGCAATGAAAGATGGTCGCGTGACGTTACCAGCCATGGTAACACAGAGGACACACACAGCAAGCTGCACAAAAAACAAAACAAAACAAAAAACTACAAAAAAAGCAGCCCCAGAGGGCGATCACTAGCCTAAAATGAGGCGTCCCACTCCAGGAACCGCTACACCACGTAACCCTCGCTTATACATCACATGGGATCACTATCCCAAACCAACCTACTGATGAGCCGGGTATTCATACAACGACTGTGCTGCTACATACGGCCTGGCTGGGCATTGCTCTCTGCCAAGCACCGCTTGCAGTCCCAGGGGTTGCGTAGCTGTCGCTCCTGCAGAGCGGACGCCTCCTCCGAGTATACGCCGCCCCTCTGGCAATGGCGCAGTCGCTCGAACCATCTCCGCTGATGCTTTTAAACTGACGGACACTGGTCAAGACCTGCCCACCTGCTGATTGAGGACCAGCACAGCCAATCACTGTCCTTCCTCAACCATGCCTAGCAGGCAGCAAGTCTCAACGGAGCCTGCCTGTAAACAATAATTCAATCATACAAATCAACTCCAAAACGATACACACAAACCCATTTCCCCATACAAACTATACCAACACCATTTACAGGTGCAGGGCACAACCTGCTACAGTCTGTCCTTGTTTAATTGACGATGGATTGGGAAGCTCCTCTGTGCCACACCAGTATTCCCTGAGTCCCTGCCGGTGGTGTGACTGTGCTGTGTTTCAGGAGGGCACCAGGATCTCCCTGTAGCCTGAGGGACAGTGAGTGGCACATCTGCACGGCACCACGTCTCTAATACGATCATAATATCAATATTATTTACATTGAGAACAAACCAGGGTCTGTGCTTCAGCCCAAGACCGAGGAGTGCAGACCCTGGATGTTCAGCAGCTGATTGAAGGAGATCTCAGTTTTTCTTTTTTTTTTTAAATTTCTATTATTTGTAATAAAAAATGCAAATTACAACATTATAAATATGTAGATGTGTTCTGCAGTGATACTGTGTCTGATACACACACACACACACACACACACACACACACACACACACACACACATTGTTCTTCTTCATATTCATATCCCACTGCTTGGTATTTTCCCAGGTAAACTAGGGTTTCCTGTGTCCCACCCGAGTGTTGTGGTCCCCAGTCCAGCAGTCTTGAGCAGAGGGTGTTGAGGAGCTGTTTTATCTCACCCAGCTCAGTGGTGGCAGGGGGTCTGGCTGAGCGAGGGCTCCAGCGTAGCTGAGCTGGTGCTGCGGCGGGTTGGTGCGCCGGAGGGCTCTGGGTCTGGCTGGTCCTGGCTGGGCTGTGCTGCTCTGGGTTGCAATGGCTCAGGCAGTGTGGGCCGTATGCTGTGTGGGTGAGGTGGGTTCGCCCGCCAGGTGTGTGTCCTGTGGCTCCAGGGGGCCCTCGCTGGTGTGTGTTCTGTGGTCCAGGGGGTCTCCTCACAGGTGTGTGTCCTGTGGCTCCAGGGGTCTCCCTCACTGGTGTGTGTCCTGGGGCCCAGGGGGTCTCTTCACAGGTGTGTGTCCTGTGGCTCCAGGGGGTCTCCTCACTGGTGTGTGTCCTGTGGTCCAGGGGGTCTCCAATGCAATATAAAGCATTATCATTTTTTCTAATGAATAAAGTGATCAGTAATCTACGCATATTATTATTTGTGGTTACTTTATAAACCAGTCTCAACAGAAAATAAATAAATAAAAGAAATAAGTCTGTAAGATATTGAAATGCAAAGTATCTGAAAATCACATTCAATAGGTCATTTAAAAATACCATCTATTCAAGTGCAGCTTTGAACAGCAGTGAACACACCCGCGGGGGGGCTCGCTTGGGTCTGGCTCGCTCGGCTCGCTCGGTTCGGGTGTGCTAGTCTGAAAAAGGCTAAGATGTTTGGGCCCAGATCTTGGTTCATGCCGGTTCAGCCCCGTCAGGTTTTCTCACACTTTCAGTTTGTGTTGTTCTTCCTCCCTTCAGGATCGCTGGTGATCTCACGGCTCATTGCGCTCACTGCGGTGGTTTCCATGACAACCTGCTACAGTTCTGACTGCTACAGTTCGAAATTTGAAGAATTGCTAACTCCAACTGCAATTCAAACTGCACTTGAGTTCAGCCTGTCGATTTAAGAGACTTTACTGCAATGCAGGGCTATCTCGGGTTTAGTTATTTATATCTAGTAAATATTATTATTTTAAGATTCATTTTAATTAACGAAGAGGCTCACCTTCTGCCTTTTATCACCTTTCTTTCTTTTTCTTCTTTTCTTTCGCCTTTTTCTCGTATTCCTGGTTCTTTTGGTGTTCTTGTAATCCTCAGTTGGTTTTGTCGTTTCTTCTTGCTTGTTATGTATTTAATATTTGCATTAGTAATTTTTTCCTTCTGGTTTTGTTCAGTATATATTCTAATTTACTGATGTCATGTTTTCAGCATTTTGCTTAATTAGAAAACAATATAAATGATATTTTAATTAGGCGCTGATCTTAATAGTGAAGGTATGAAGGAGGTACCTTCACGTCCTTCATATTATAATAATAATAATAATAATAATAATAATAATGTCTCCTCTGCTCCACAGTTGATGTGACTCTGGACCCTGATACAGCACACCCCTGGCTCATCCTGTCTGCGGAGGGGAAACGAGTGAGACGGGGAGTGACATGGCAGGATCTCCCTGACACTCCACAGAGATTTGATGACTGGCCCTGTGTGCTGGGCAGGGAGGGCTTCACCTCGGGGAGATGCTACTGGCAGGTGCAGGTGGGGGGGAATACATGGTGGAGATTAGGAGTCAGCAGAGAGTCTGCCGAGAGGAATGGGGGGATCAGCATAACCCCCCAGCAGGGTTACTGGACTGTGTGGTGGAATGGATACAGGTTCACTGCTCTTACTGCCCCCGAGACCCCCCTCCCCCTGAGCCTGAAGCCCCAGAAGCTGGGGGTGTATCTGGATTATGAGGAAGGGCAGCTCTCCTTTTACAATGTGGAGACCAGATCTCACATCTACACTTTCACTGACATGGAGTTCAATCCAACGAGAAACTCTATCCATTCTTCTGTACTGTGGACAGGAATACAGCCTTTTGTTGGAGTCTCCTGACCCTGACCCTGTCAGCGCTGCAGATTAACACACATTGCTGTCTGAACCAGGAAACTATTCAAACAGCTCAGACAATCTCCTCTTCACTTTCACTGACACACTTCTGCACTCTTCTGGGCTGATGAGAAGAAATCCTCTCCACCCTTCTTACCCTGAGCCCCTCCCTTTATTTCTCTACACCCCTTTCCTACTCTCCTTCCTGTCTCCTCTCTCCTCTCTCCCTGTCTCCTTCCTCTCCCCTCCCTCCCTACCCCGCTAATTTTGTACTGTGATATTTTGTAACAACTGTAAGTCTCCCGGATAAGGGTGTCTGCTAAGAAATAAATAATGATAAAAGACTTTCTAGACAATAGATGAATGCATTATTTTCCATGTAATCAATATTTACATTGAAGCTGAGATGCTCCCTGAATATTATTCATTGCTAAACTTAGTGAACTGGTTTCTGCTATTTTGATATGAATCTTCTGTTCTGTTTTTGAATCGCATCTATTTTCTATCTTTCTTGATAAAATGTATAAAAGATATAACGGTGTTGTGTGATTTGCTGCTCAATTGTTTACCTTGGCAATCTTGAACTAGTAAAAAGAAAGACATTCATGACAGCAGAGTGCTGATTAAATGAGACCATTACACATATGAATGAATTGTATCCTTAAACTGGACATTTCAATTGTGATTATTCACACATAACTCTCAACAATAACAAGCCTGTTGGGTCCATGAGCAGATTCTTCACAGAGACAGCTGGGGCTGCACCACAGATCCACACTGGGCTGAGGAGAGGAGGGGAGGGGGAGGAGGGGGAGACAGCTGGGGCCACCACAGATCCACAGCGCCTGGTGAGAGAGGGGAGGGGAGAGGAGGGAGGGGAGACAGCTGGGGCTGCACCACAGATCCACACTGCTGGTGTGAGAGAAGGGAGGGGAGACAGCTGGGGCTGTACCACAGATCCACACCGCTTTTTTTGGGGAGAAGGGGAGGGGAGGAGGGGAGACAGCTGGGGCAGTACTAGAGATCCACAACACTGGGGGAGAGGAGGGAGAGGGAGGGAGGGGGGGGCTGGGGCTGTACCACAGATCCACACTGCTGAGGAGAGAGGGAGGGGGAGAGGGAGGGGGGGGAGACAGCTGGGGCAAAACCACAGATCCACACCGCCAGAGAGGGGAGGGGGAGATGGCTGGGGCTGTACTACAGATCAACACCGCTGAGGAGAGGGGAGGGGAGCGGGAGGAGGGGGAGACAGCTGGGGCTGTACCACAGATCCACACCGCTGGGGAGAGAGGGAGGGGAGGAGGGAGGGGAGACAGCTGGGGCTGTACTACAGATCCACACCGCTGGTGAGAGAGGGAGTGGGGGGAGAGGGAGAGAGGGGGAGACAGCAGGGGCTGCACTACAGATCCACACAGCTGAGGAGAGAGGGGAGGATGGAGGGGGGAGACAGCTGGGGGCACCACAGATCCACACCGGCTGGGGAGTGAGGGAGGGGAGACAGCTGGGGCAAAAATGACAGATCCACACCGCTGTAGAGGGAGGGAGGGGAGACAGCTGGGCTGTACTACAGATCCACAACCGCTGAGGAGAGAGGGGGAGAGGAGGAGGGGAGAGAAATGGGGCTGTACCACAGATCCACACCGCTGGGGGAGAGAGGGAAGGGGAGACAGCAGGGGCTGCACCACAGATCCACACAGCTGAGGAGAGAGGGAGGGATGGAGGGGAGACAACTGGGGCGGCACTACAGATCCACACACCGCTGGGGAGAGAGGGAGGGGGAGACAGCTGGGCTGTACGACAGATCCACACCGCTGTAGAGGAGGGAGGGGAGACAGCTGAGCTGTACTACAGATCCACACCGCTGAGGAGAGGGGAGAGGAGGAGGGGGAGAGAAATGGGGCTGTACCACAGATCCACACCGCTGGGGAGAGAGGGAAGGGGAGACAGCTGGGGCTGCACTACAGATCCACACCGGCCAGGAGAGAGGGAGGAGGAGACAGCTGGTGCTGTACTACAGATCCACAACGCTGAGGAGAGAGGGAGGGGAGAGAGGAGGGGGAGACAGCTGGGCCTGTACCACAGATCCACACCGCTGATGAGAGAGGGAGGGGGAGGGGAGAGAGGGGGAGACAGCAGGGGCTGCACTACAGATCCACACAGCTGAGGAGAGAGGGGAGGGATGGAGGGGGAGACAGCTGGGGCGGCACTACAGATCCACACCGCTGGGGAGAGAGGGGAGGGGGAGACAGCTGGGGCTGTACGACAGATCCACACCGCTGTAGAGGGAGGGAGGGGGAGACAGCTGGAGCTGTACTACAGATCCACACCGCTGAGAGAGAGGGGAGAGGAGGGAGGGGAGAGAATGGGGCTGTACTACAGATCCACACCGCTGGGGAGAGAGGGAAGGGGGAGACAGCTGGGGCTGCACTACAGATCCACACCGCTGGTGAGAGAGGGGAGGAGGAGACAGCTGGTGCTGTACTACAGATCCACAACGCTGAGGAGAGAGGGAGGGGGAGAGAGAGGGAGGGGAGACAGCTGGCCTGTACTACAGATCCACACTGCTGATGAGAGAGGGAGGGGAGAGGAGGGAGGGGAGACAGCTGGGGCTGCAGTACAGATCCACACTGCTGAGGAGAGAGAGGGAGGGAGAGGGAGGAGGGGGAGACAGCTGGGGCTGCACTATAGATCAACACCGGGCCAGGAGAGAGGGAGGAGGAGAGGAGGAGGGGGAGACAGCTGGGGCTGTACTACAGATCAACACCGCTGAGGAGAGAGGGAGGAAGGAGGAGGGGGAGAGAAATGGGCTGTACTACAGATCAACACCGCTTGAGGAGAGAGGGAGGGGAGAGGAGGAGGGGAGACAGCTGGGCTGTACTAAGGATCAACACCGCTTGAGGAGAGAGGGGAGGGAGACAGGCTGGGGTTGTACTATGATCCACACCGCTGGGGAGAGAGAGGGAGGGGAGAGGGAGGAGGGGGAGACAGCTGGGCTGTACCACAGATCCACACCACTGAGGAGAGAGAGGGAGGAGAGGAGGGGAGACAGCTGGGGCTGTACTACAGATCAACACCGCTTGAGGAGAGAGGGAGGGGAGGGAGGAGGGGAGAGAAAGGGCAATACTACAGATCAACACCGCTGAGGAGAGAAGGGAGGGAGAGGAGGGAGGGGGAGACAGCTGGGCTGTAATCACAGATCAACACCGGGCTGAGGAGAGAGGAGGGATGTGGGGGGAGACAGCTGGGCTGTACCAGATCCACACCGCTGGGGGAGAGAGGGAGGGGAGGGGAGGGAGGGGAGAGAAATGGGGCTGTACTACAGATCCCACACCTGCTGGGGGGAGAGAGGGAAGGGGGAGACAGCTGGGCTCATACAGATCCACACCGCTGGGAGTGAGGGAGGAGGAGACAGCTGGTGCTGTACCACAGATCCACAACGCTGAGGAGAGAGGAGGGGAGAGGGAGGTGGAGACAGCTGGGGCTGTACTACAGATCCACACCGCTGGTGAGTGAGGGAGGAGGACAGCTGGGGCTGTACCACAGATCCACACCGGGCTGAGGAGAGAGGGGGGATGGAGAGGGAGACAGCTGGGGCTGTACCACAGATCCACACCGCTGGGAGAGAGGGGAGGGGAGGGAGGAGGGGAGAGAAATGGGGCTGTACTACAGATCCACACCGCTGGTGAGTGAGGGGAGGAGGAGACAGCTGGTGCTGTACTACAGATCCACACCGCTGAGGAGAGAGGGGAGGGGAGAGAGAGGCAGGTGGAGACAGCCGCGGCTGTACCACAGATCCACACCGCTGAGAGAGAGGGAGGTGGAGACAAAGGCGGCTGTACTACAGATCCACACCGCCAGGAGAGGGGGAGGAGGAGACAGCTGGTGCTGTACCACAGATCCACAACGCTGAGGGAGAGGGAGGGGGAGAGAGAAGGTGGGAGACAGCTGGGGCTGTACCACAGATCCACACCGCTGGGGGGAGAGGGGGGGGGATGGAGGGGAGACAGCTGGGCTGTACTACAGATCCACACCTGGGGGGAGAGAGGGAGGAGGGAGGGAGGGGAGACAGCTGGGGCTGTACCACAGATCCACACCACTGGGGGGAGAGAGGGGAGGGGCAGAGGAGGAGGGGAGACAGCTGGGCCTGTACCACAGATCCACACCGCTGATGAGAGAGGGAGGGGAGAGGAGGGAGGGGAAACAGCTGGGGCTTGTACTACAGATACACAACCGCTGGGGGGAGAGAGGGAGGGGGAGACAGCTGGGGCTGCACCACAGATCCACACCGCTGAGGAGAGAGGGGAGGGGGGGGAGGGAGGGGAGACAGCTGGGGACTGACTACAGATCCACACCGCTGGAGAGAGGGGAGGGGAGACAGCTGGGGCTGTACCACAGATCCACGCCACTGGGGGAGAGAGGAGGAGAGAGGCGAGGGGTAGACAGCTGGGCTGTACCACAGATCAACACCGGGGGGAGGAGAGAGGGAGGGGAGAGGGAGGAGGGAGGAGAGACAGCTGGTGCTGTACTACAGATCAACACCGGCTTGAGGAGAGAGGGGAGGAGAGAGGAGGGAGGGGAGACAGCTGGGGCTGGACTACAGATCCACACCGCTGGTGAGAGAGGGAGGGGAGAGGGAGGAGAGGGAGACAGCTGGGGCTGTACTACAGATCCACACCGCTGGAGATAGGGAGGGGAGACAGCTGGGCTGCACCAGATCCACAACGCTGGGGAGAGAGGGAAGGGGGAGAGGGAGGGGGGGAGAAAGCTGGGGCTGTACTACAGATCCACACCGCTGGGGAGAGAGGGGAGGGGGAGACAGCTGGGGCTGTACTACAGATCCACAACGCTGGGGAGAGAGGGAAGGTGGAGAGGAGGATAGGGAGACAGCTGGGCTGTACCACAGATCCACACCGCTGGGGAGAGGGAGGGGAGAGAGCTGGGCTGTACTACAGATCCACACCGGGCTGGGGAGAGAGGGGAGGGGGAGACAGCTGGGGCTGTACTTCAGATCCACACTGCTGGGTAGAGAGGGAGGGGGAGACAGCTGGGGGCTGTACCACAGAGATCCACACCGCTTGAGGAGAGAGGGGAGGGTGAGACAGCTTGGGCTGCAACACAGATCCACACCGGGCTGAGGAGAGAGGGGAGGGGAGAGGAGGAGGGAGAGACAGCTGGGGCTGCACTACAGATCCACACCGCTGGTGAGAGGGGAGGGGTAGAGGAGAGAGGGGGACACCTGGGGCTGACATAACAGATCCACACCGCTGGTGTGAGAGGGGAGGGGAGAGGAGGGGGGACACCCTGGGGCTGCACTACAGATCCACAATCTGGTGGAAGAGGGAGGGGAGAGGGGAGAGAGGGGACACCTGGGGCTGCACAACAGATCCACAACCGCTGGGGGAGAGAGGGGAGGGGAGAGGGAGGGAGGGGAGACAGCTGGGGCTGTAGACACAGATCCACACCGCTGAGGAGAGAGGGAGGGGAGAGGGAGGGAGGGGAGACAGCTGGGGCTGTACCACAGATCCCACCGCTGGGGGAGAGAGGGGAGTGGGAGACAGCTGGGCTGCACCATCCACAGCACTGAGGAGAGTGGGGAGGGGAGAGAGGAGGAGGGGAGACAGCAGGGCTGTACCACAGATCCACACCAGAGGGGAGAGAGGGGGGGAGACAGCTGGGGCTGTACCACAGATCCACACCGCTGGGGAGAGAGGGGGGAGGGGGAGACAGCTGGGGCTGTACTACAGAGCCACACTGCTGGGGTAGAGAGGGAGGGGAGAGGGGAGGGAGAGACAGCTGGGGCATTAATAGATCCACACCGGGCTTTCAGCTGGAGGGGAGAGGAGGGGAGAGGGAGAGAGGGGAGACAGCTGCGGGCCAGGTTAAGACAGATCCACACCGCTGGTGTGAGAGGGAGGGGAGAGGAGAGAGGGGGAGACACCTGGGGCTGCACTACAGATCCACACCGCTGGTGTGAGAGGGAGGGAGGGAGAGAGGGGGGAGACACCTGGGGCTGAACACAGATCCACACCGCTGGTGTGAGAGGGGGGGAGGGAGAGGGGAGACACCTGGGGCTGTACAACAGATCCACACCGCTGGGGGAGAGAGGGGAGGGGAGACAGCTGGGGCTGCACCAGATCCACAACGCTTGGGGAGAGAGGAGGGGAGAGGAGGGAGGGGAGACAGCTGGGGCTGTACCACAGATCCACACCGCTGGGAGGAGAGAGGAGGGGGGGAGAGGAGGAGGGGGGAGGAGAGGCTGAGGGCTGAACCACAGATCCACACCGCTTGAGGAGAGAGGGAGGGAGAGGGAGGGAGGGGGAGACAGCTGGGGCTGCACTACAGATCCACACCGCTGGTGAGAGAGGGGGAGGGGAGAGGGAGGAGGGGAGACAGCTGGGCTGGGGACAGATCCACACCGCTGGTGTGACAGTGGGGGGAGAGGGAGGGAGGGGAGACAGCTGGGCCTGCCCAACAGATCCACACCGCTGGGGAGAGAGGGAGGGGAGGAGGGAGGGGAGACAGCTGGGGCTGCACCACAGATCCACACCGCTGGGGAGAGAGGGAGGGTGGAGACAGCTTGGGCTGCAATACAGATCCACACCGCTGAGGAGAGAGGGGAGGGGGAGAGGGAGGGAGGGAGAGAAACCTGGGGCTGCACTACAGATCCACACAGAGAGGGGAGGGGAGAGGGAGAGAGGGGAGACAGCTGGGGCTGTACAGATCCAGATCCCAGGCCAGTGAGAGGGGGGGAGGGAGGGAGGGGGAGACACCTGGGGCTGCACTACAGATCCACACCGCTGGTGTGAGAGGGGAGGGGGAGAGGGAGAGAGGGGGAGACACCTGGGGCTGTACAACAGATCCACACCGCTGGGGGAGAGAGGGGAGGGGGAGAGGGGGAGGGGAGACAGCTAGGGCTGAACTACAGATCCACACCGCTGAGGAGAGAGGGGAGTGGGAGGGGAGGAGGGGAGACAGCTGGGGCTGCACTACAGATCCACACCGCTGGTGTGAGAGTGGAGGGGGGAGGGAGGAGGGGAGACAGCTGGGGCAGATCCACAACCGCTGGTTAGAGGGAGATCCACACCGCACTGAGGAGAGAGGGGGAGGGGAGAGGAGGGAGGGGGACAGGAGGGGCTGTTTACAGATCCACACCGCTGGAGAGGGGAGAGAGGAGGGGAGAGGGGAGGAGGGGAGACAGCTGGGCTGCACTACAGATCCACACCGCTGAGAGAGAGGAGGGGAGAGGGAGGGAGGGGAGACAGCTGGGGCTGCACTACAGATCCACACTGGTGCGAGAGGGGAAGGGAGAAAGCTCAAGGTAACAGATGGGCAGAGGGAGGGGAGAGGGAGGGGGGACAGCTTGGGCTGCACACAGATCCACACCGCTTGGAGGAGGAGGGAGGGGAGGGAGGGGGAGACAGCTGGGGCTGCAATACAGATCCACACCGCTGAGGTGTGAGGGAGGGGAGAGGAGGGGGGAGACACCTGGGGCTGTACAACAGATCCACACCGCTGGTGTGAGAGGGAGGGGAGAGGGAGAGAGGGGAGACACCTGGGCTGTACAACAGACCACACCGGTGTGAGAGGAGGGAAGACAGCCTGGGGCTGTACCACATCCACACCGCCTGGGAGAGAGGGAGGGAGACAGCCAGGGCTGCACCACATCCACAGCACTGAGTGAGAGGAGTGGCGGGAGCATAAACACGCAAACGAACCAGCACAG
>CM072677.1:17167069-17190069 GCA_036884735.1 Huso huso | reverse complement strand
TTTAGTAACATCACCATAGGTGGAATTTAGTGATATGACAATAATCGTAATTTAGTAACATGACCATGGGCAGAATTAGCTAACATGACCATAGGCGGAATTTAGTAACATGACCATGGGCGGAATTAGCCAACATGACTATAATCGGAATTTAGTAACATGACAATAGGCGGAATTTAGTAACATGACCATTGGTGGAATTTAGTGATATGACAATAATCGGAATTTAGTAACATGACCATGGGCGGAATTCAGAAACATGACCAAGGCATGACATGACCATAGGATGAATTTAGTAACATGACCATGGGCGGAATTTAGTAACATGACCATAGGCAGAATTTAGTGACATGACCATAGGCGAATTTAGTAACATGACCAAAGGCGGAATTTAGTGATATGACCATAATCGAATTTAGTAACATGACCATGGGCGGAATTAGCAACATGACCATAGGCAAATTAGTGATATGACCATAATCGAATTTAGTAACATGACCATGGGCAGAATTTAGAAACATGACCATGGGCAGAATTTAGTGACATGACCATGGGCGGAATTTAGTAACATGACCATGGGCGGAATTTAGTAACATGACCATAGGCAGGAACTTAGTGACATGACCATGGCAGAATTTTAGTAACATGACCATGACTATAGGCAGAATTTAGTGACATGACCATGGGATGAAATTTAGTAACATGACCATAGGCAGAATTTAGTGACATGACCATAAGCGGAATTAGTAAACATGACCATAGGCGGAATTTAGTAACATGACCATGGGCAGAATTAGCCACATGACCATAGGCAGAATTTAGTAAAATGACCATAGGCGGAATTTAGTGACATGACCATAGGCGGAATTTAGTAACATGACCATAGGCGGAATTAGTAACATGACCATGGGCAGAATTTAGTAACATGACCATGGGCAGAATTAGCCAACATGACCATAGGCGGAATTTAGTAACATGACCATGGGCGAATTTAGTAACATGACCATAGGCGAATTTAGTGACATGACCATAGGCAGAATTTAGTAACATGACCATGGGCAGAATTTAGTGACATGACCATAGGCGGAATTTAGTAACATGACCATGGGCAGAATTAGTAACATGACCATGGGCGGAATTTAGTGACAATGACCATAGGGCAGAATTTAGTGACATGACCATGGCAACATTAGTGACATGACCATAGGCGGAATTTAGTAACATGACCATGGGCAGAATTTAGTAACATGACCATGGGCAGAATTTAGTAACATGACCATAGGCGGAATTTAGTGACATGACCATGGGTGGAATTTAGTGACATGACCATAGGCAGAATTTAGTAACATGACCATAGGCGGAATTTAGTAACATGACCATTAGCGGAATTAGAAAACATGACCATAGGCGGAATTTAGTAACATGACCATAGGCGGAATTTAGCCGACATGACCATAGGCAGAAGTTACTGACATGACCATGGGCGGAATTTAGTAACATGACCATGGGCGGAATTTAGTAACATGACCATGGGTGAATTAGCCAACATGTTCATAGGCGAATTTAGTAACATGACCATGGGCAGAATTAGTAACATGACCATAGGCGGAATTTAGTAACATGACCATAGGTGGAATTTAGTGACATAACCATGGGCGGAATTTAGTGACATGACCAAAGGCAGAATTAGCCAACATGACCATAGGCAGAATTACTAACATGACCATAGGCGGAATTTAGTGACATGACCATGGGCGGAATTTAGTAACATGACCATGGGAGAATTAGCCAACATGACCATAGGCAGAATTTAGTAACATGACCATGGGCAGAATTATCCAACATGACCATAGGCAGAATTTAGTAACATGACCATAGGCGGAATTTAGTGACATGACCATGGGCAGAATTTAGTGACATGACCATGGGCAGAATTTAGTAACATGACCATAGGCGGAATTTAGTAACATGACCATGGGCGGAATTAGCCAACATGACCATAGGCGGAATTTAGTAACATGACCATGGGCAGAATTAGCCAACATGACCATAGGCGAATTTAGTAACATGACCATGGGCGGAATTTAGTAACATGACCATGGGCGGAATTTAACATGACATGAACAAAGGACAGAATTAGTAACATGACCATAGGCAGAATTTAGTAACATGACCATGGGCAGAATTTAGTAACATGACCATAGGCGGAATTTAGTAACATGACCATGGGCAGAATTAGTAACATGACCATGGGCAGAATTTAGTAACATGACCATAGGCAGAATTTAGTAACATGACCATAGGCGGAATTTAGTGACATGACCATGGGCGGAATTTAGTAACATGACCATAGGCAGAATTTAGCCAACATGACCATAGGCGGAATTTAGTAACATGACCATGGGCAGAATTAGCCAACATGACCATATAAGCGGAATTTAGTAACATGACCATAGGAATTTAGTGAACATGACCATAGGCAGAATTTAGTAACATGACCATAGGTGGAATTTAGTAATATGACCATAATCAGAATTTAGTAACATGACCATGGGCAGAATTAGCCAACATGACCATAGGGCGGAATTTAGTAACATGACCATGGGCAGAATTAGCCAACATGACCATAGGCAGAATTTAGTAACATGACAATAGGCGGAATTTAGTGACATGACCATAGGTGGAATTTAGTGACATGACCATAGGCAGAATTTAGTAACATGACCATAGGCGGAATTAGTAACATGACCATAGGCGGAATTTAGTAATATGACCATAATGGAATTTAGTAACATGACCATGGGCGGAATTTAGTGACATGACCATAATCAGAATTTAGTAACATGACCATAGGCAGAATTAGTAAACATGACCATGGGCAGAATTTAGTAATATGACCATGGGCAGAATTTAGTAACATGACCATGGGCGAATTTAGTGACATGACCATAGGCAGAATTAGCCAACATGACCATAGGCAGAATTTAGTAACA
The DNA here is from genome assembly GCA_036884735.1 of Huso huso. Classification (NCBI taxonomy): domain Eukaryota; kingdom Metazoa; phylum Chordata; class Actinopteri; order Acipenseriformes; family Acipenseridae; genus Huso; species Huso huso. The sequence continues at coordinate 17,187,076 of CM072677.1, read as the reverse complement.
TGACCATAAGCGGAATTATCCAACATGACCATAGGCAGAATTTAGTAACATGACCATGGGCAGAATTTAGTAACATGACCATGGGCGAATTATAGTGACATGACCATAATCGAATTTAGTAACATGACCATGGGCAGAATTAGCCAACATGACCATAGGCGAATTTAGTAAAATGACCATAGGCGAATTTAGTAACATGACCATATAGGCAGAATTAGCCACATGACCATGGGCAGAATTTAGTAACATGACCATGGGCGAATTTAGTAACATGACCATAGGCAGAATTTACTGACATGACCATAGGCGAATTTAGTAACATGACCATGGGCGGAATTTAGTGACATGACCATAGGCGGAATTTAGTAACATGACCATAGGCGGAATTAGTGACATGACCATAAACCGAATTTAGTAACATGACCATGGGCAGAATTAGCCAACATGACCATAGGCGGAATTTAGTAAAATGACCATGGGCAGAATTAGCCAACATGACCATAGGCAGAATTTAGTAACATGACCATAGGCAGAATTTAGTAACATGACCATAGGCAGAATTTAGTGACATGACCATGGGCGAATTTAGTAACATGACCATGGGCGGAATTAGCCAACATGACCATAGGCAGAATTTAGTGACATGACCATAGGCGGAATTTAGTAACATGACCATAGGCGGAATTTAGTAACATGACCATAATCGGAATTTAGTAACATGACCATGGGCAGAATTAGCCAACATGACCATAGGCAGAATTTAGTAACATGACCATAGGCGAATTTAGTAACATGACCATAGGCAAATTAGAATTTAGTGAACATGACCATAGGCGGAATTTAGTGAACATGACCATAGGGCAGAATTTAGTAACATGACCATGGGTGGAATTTAGTAACATGACCATGGGCGGAATTTAGCCAAATGATGACCAAAGGCATGAATTTAGTGATTTATGACCATAATCGGAATTTAGTAAACATGACCATAGGCGGAATTTAGTAACATGACCATAATGGCAGAATTTAGGAACATGACCATAGGCAGAATTTAGTAACATGACCATGGGCGGAATTTAGTAACAACATGACCATAGGCGGAATTTAGTAACATGACCATGGGCGGAATTTAGTAACATGACCATGGGCAAATTAGTGAACATGACCATAGGCAGAATTTAGTAACATGACCATGGGGCGGAATTTAGTGAACATGACCATAGGCGGAATTTAGTAACATGACCATAGGCAGAATTTAGTAACATGACCATGGGCAGAATTTAGTGACATGACCATAATCGGAATTAGTAACATGACCATAGGGCAGAATTTAGTAACATGACCATAGGCAGAATTTAGTGACATGACCATGGGCGGAATTTAGTAACATGACCATAGGCAGAATTAGCCTACATGACCATAGGCAGAATTTACTGACATGACCATGGGCGGAATTTAGTAACATGACCATGGGCATTTAATTAGCCAAAATGACCATAGGCAGAATTTAGTGACATGACCATAGGCAGAATTTAGTGACATGACCATGGGCGGAATTTAGTAACATGACCATGGGCGGAATTTAGTAACATGACCATAGGCAGAATTTAGCCGACATGACCATAGGCCGAATTTAGTAATATGACCATAGGACGGAATTTAGTAACATGACCATGGGCGGAATTTAGTAACATGACCATAGGCAGAAATTTAGTGACATGACCATAGGCAGAATTTAGTAACATGACCATGGGCGGAATTAGCCAACATGACCATAGGCGGAATTTAGTAACATGACCATAGGCAGAATTTAGTGACATGAACATAGGCAGAATTTATTAACATGACCATGGGTGGAATTTAGAAACATGACCATGGGCAGAATTTACTAACATGACCATAGGCGGAATTTAGTGAACATGACCATAGGCGGAATTTAGTAACATGACCATGGGCAGAATTTATTAACATGACCATGGGTGAATTTAGTAACATGACCATAGGGTGAATTAGTCAACATGACCATAGGCAGAATTTAGTAACATGACCATAGGCAGAATTTAGTAACATGACCATAGGCAGAATTTAGTAACATGACCATAACATGAATTTAGTGACATGACCATAGGCGAATTTAGTGACATGACCATAGGCAGATTTAGCTAACATGACCATAGGCAGAATTTAGTAATATGACCATAGGCAGAATTTAACATGACATGACCATAGGTGGAATTTAGTGACATGACCATAGGCGAATTTAGTGACATGACCATAGGCGAATTTAGTAACATAACCATAGGCAGAATTAGCCAATATGACCATAGGCGGAATTTAGTAACATGACCATAGGCAGAATTTAGTGACATGACCATAGGCAGAATTTAGTGACATGACCATATTAACATGACCATGGGCAGAATTTAGAAACATGACCATGGGCGGAATTTAGTCAACATGACCATAGGCGGAATTTAGTGACATGACCATAGGCAGAATTTAGTAACATGACCATAGGCAGAATTTAGTAACATGACCATGGGCGGAATTAGTGAACATGACCATGGGCGGAATTTAGTAACATGACCATAGGCGGAATTTAGTAACATGACCATGGGCGGAATTTAGTAACATGACCATAGGCAGAATTTAGTAACATGACCATAGGCAGAATTTAGTGACATAACCATGGGCGGAATTTAGTGACATGACCATAGGCAGAATTAGCCAACATGACCATAGGCAGAATTTAGTAACATGACCATAGGCGGAATTTAGTGACATGACCATGGGCGGAATTTAGTGACATGACCATAGGCAGAATTAGCCAACATGACCATAGGCAGAATTTAGTGACATGACCATGGACAGAATTTAGTAACATGACCATGGGCGGAATTTAGTAACATGACCATAGGCAGAATTTAGCCAACATGACCATAGGCAGAATTTAGTAACATGACATGACCATGGAAAATGAATTTAGTAACATGACCATAGGGCGGAATTTATTAACAAGACCATAGGCGAATTTAGTGAACATGTTCATAGGCGGAATTTCGTAACATGAACATGGGCAGAATTAGCCAACATGACCATAGGCAGAAGTTACTGACATGACCATGGGCGGAATTTCGTAAAATGACCATGGGCGGAATTTCGTAACATGACCATGGGAGGAATTAGCTAACATGACCATAGGCAGAATATAGTAACATGACCATGGGCAGAATTGGTCAACATAACCATAGGCAGAATTTAGTAACATGACCATAGGCGGAATTTAGTGACATGACAATGGGATGAAATCAGTGACATGACCATAGGCAGAATTAGCCATCATGACCATAGGCGGAATTTAGTAACATGACCATGGGTGGAATTAGCCAACATGACTATAGGCGGAATTTAGTGACATGACCATAGGTGGAATTTAGTAACATCACCATAGGCGGAATTTAGTGATATGACAATAATCGTAATTTAGTAACATGACCATGGGCAGAATTAGCTAACATGACCATAGGCGGAATTTAGTAACATGACCATGGGCGGAATTAGCCAACATGACCATAGGCAGAATTTAGTGACATGACCATAGGCGGAATTTAGTAACATGACCATGGGCAGAATTTAGTGATATGACCATAATCAGAATTTAGTAACATGACCATGGGCAGAATTTAGCCAACATGACCATAGGCGGAATTTAGTAACATGACCATGGGCGAATTTAGTAACATGACCATAGGCGGAATTTAGTGACATGACCATAGGCAGAATTTAGTGACATGACCATGGGCAGAATTTAGTAACATAACCATGGGCGAATTAGCCAACATGACCATGGGCAGAATTTAGTAACATGACCATGTGCGGAATTTAGCCAACATGACCATAGGCGAATTTAGTGACATGACCATAGGCAGAATTTAGTGACATGAACATAGGCAGAATTAGCCGACATGACCATAGGCAGAAGTTACTGACATGACCATGGGCGGAATTTCGTAAAATGACCATGGGCGGAATTTCGTAACATGACCATGGGCAGAATTAGCCAACATGACCATGGGCGGTATTTAGTAAAATGACCATAGGCAGAATTAGCCAACATGACTATAGGCGGAATTTAGTGACATGACCATAGGTGGAATTTAGTAACATCACCATAGGCGGAATTTAGTGATATGACAATAATCGTAATTTAGTAACATGACCATGGGCAGAATTAGCTAACATGACCATAGGCGGAATTTAGTAACATGACCATGGGCGGAATTAGCCAACATGACTATAGGCGGAATTTAGTGACATGACAATAGGCGGAATTTAGTAACATGACCATAGGCGGAATTTAGTGATATGACAATAATCGGAATTTAGTAACATGACCATGGGCGGAATTCAGAAACATGACCATGGGCAGAATTAGCCAACATGACCATAGGCGGAATTTAGTAACATGACTATGGGCGGAATTCTCCAACACGACTATAGGCGGAATTTAGTGACATGACAATAGGCGGAATTTAGTAACATGACCAAAGGCGGAATTTAGTGATATGACAATAATTGGAATTTAGTAACATGACAATGGGCGGAATTAGCCAACATGACCAAAGGCGGAATTTAGTGATATGACAATAATCGGAATTTAGTAACATGACCATGGGCGGAATTCAGAAACATGACCATGGGCAGAACTTAGTGATATGTCCATAGGCGGAATTTAGTAATATGACCATGGGCGGAATTTAGTAACATGACCATGGGCGGATTAGCCAAAATGAACATGGGCGGAATTTAGTAACATAACCGTGGGCGGAACTTAGTGACATGACCAAGGCAGAATTAGCCGACATGACCATAGGCAGCATTTCGTAACATGACCATTAGCGGAATTATCCAACATGACCATAGGCGGAATTTAGTAACATGACCATGGGCAGAATTAGCCAACATGACCATGGACGGTATTTAGTAAAATGACCATAGGCAGAATTAGCCGACATGACCATAGGCAGAAGTTACTGACATGACCATGGACGGAATTTAGTAACATGACCATGGGCAGAATTAGCCTATATGACCATAGGCAGAAGTTACTGACATGACCATAGACGGAATTTAGTAACATGACCATGGGCGCAATTAGCCAAAATGACCATAGGCGGAACTTAGTGACATGACTTTAGGAGGAATTTAGTGACATGACCATGGGCGGAATTTAGTAACATAACCATGGGCGGAATTAGCCAACATGACCATGGGCGGAATTTAGTAACATAACCATGGGCACATTAGCCAATATGACCATAGGCGGAATTTAGTAACATGACCATGGACGCAATTAGCCAACATGACCATAGGTGGAACTTAGTGACATGACCTTAGGCGGAATTTAGTAACATAACCATGGGCGGAATTAGCCAACATGACCATGGGCGGAATTTAGTAACATAACCATAGGCAGAATTTAGTGACATGAACATAGGCAGAATTTATTAACATGACCATGGGTGGAATTTAGAAACATGACCATGGGCGGAATTACTCAACAAGACTATAGGCGGAATTTAGTGACATGACAATAGGCGGAATTTAGTAACATGACCATAGGCAGAATTTATTAACATGACCATGGGTGGAATTTAGAAACATGACCATGGGTGGAATTAGTCAACATGACCATTGGCGGAATTAGTAACATGACCATGGGCGGAATTTAGTAACATGACCATAGGCAGAATTTAGTAACATGACCATAGGCGGAATTTAGTGACATAAACATGGGCGGAATTTAGTGACATGACCTAGGCAGAATTAGCCGACATGACCATAGGCAGAATTTCGTAACATGACCATAGGCGGAATTTAGTGACATAACCATGGGCGGAATTTAGTGACATGACCTAGGCAGAATTAGCCGACATGACCATAGGCAGCATTTCGTAATATGACCATTAGCGGAATTATCCAACATGACCATAGGCGGAATTTAGTAACATGACCATAGGCGGAATTTGCCGACATGACCATAGGCAGAAGTTACTGACATGACCATGGACGGAATTTAGTAACATGGCCATGGGCGGAATTTATTAACAAGACCATGTGCGCAATTAGCCAACATGTTCATAGGCGGAATTTCGTAACATGAACATGGGCAGAATTATCCAACATGACCATAGGCGGAATTTATTAACATGACCATAGGCGGAATTTAGTAACATGACCATGGGTGGAATTAGCCAACATGACTATATGCGTAATTTAGTGACATGACCATAGGTGGAATTTAGTAACATCACCATAGGCGGAATTTAGTGATATGACAATAATCGTAATTTAGTAACATGACCATGGGCAGAATTAGCTAACATGACCATAGGCGGAATTTAGTAACATGACCATGGGCGGAATTAGCCAACATAAGAACATAAGAACATAAGAAAGTTTACAAACGAGAGGAGGCCATTCAGCCCATCTTGACCGTTTGGTTGTTAGTAGCATTGATCCCAGAATCTCATCAAGCAGCTTCTTGAAGGATCCCAGGGTGTCAGAATTCAACAACATTACTGGGGAGTTTAGTAGACCCTCACCATTCTCTGTGTAAAAAAGTGCCTCCCATTTTCTGTTCTGAATGACCATTTATCTAATTTCCATTTGTGACCCCTGGTCCTTGTTTCTTTTTTAGTAAGTCAAAGAAGTCCCCGGGTTGAATTGTCTATATGACCATAGGATTTTGAATGTTTGAATCAGATCATAGGCAGTAGTCTTCTTTGTTCAAGGCTGAATAGATTCAATTCTTTTAGCCTGTCTGCATTTAGTGACATGCCTTTTAAACCCGGGATAATTCTGGTCGCTCTTCTTTGCACATGACCATAGAGCAGCAATATCCTTTTTGACCACGAGGTGACCAGAACTGAACACAATATTCTAGGTGAGGTCTTACTAATGCATTGTAGAGTTTTAACATTACTTCCCTTGATTTAAATTCAACACTTCTCAATATATCCATGGGCATCTTGTTAGCCTTTTTTATAGCTTCCCACATTGTGTCTAGATGAAGATATTTCTGAGTCAACATAAACTCCTAGGTCTTTTTCATAGTTCCATCTTCAATTTCACTATCTCCCATATGATATTTATAATGCACATTTTTATTGCCCACATGCAATACTTTACACTTTTCTCTATTAAATTTCATTTTTAGCCATGTGTCTGCCCAATTTTGAATGCTGTCTAGATCATTTTGAATGACCTTTGCTGCTTTTACAGTGTCTGACCATCCTCCTATTTTGTGTCGACCTGCAAATTTAACGAGTTTGACCTATATCAGAGTTAAATCATTAATGTACCATAGGAATAGCAGAGGACCTAATACTGATCCCTGTGGTACACCACTGGTTACCTCACCCATTTCCATAGGTTTCTCCTCTAATCAGTACTTTCTGTTTTCACCTGTTAACCACTCCCTAATCCATGTGCATGCATTTCCTTGAATTTAGTAACATGACCAGTTTGAGAATTAATCTTTTATGCGGGACTTTGTCAAAAGCTTTCTGAAATCTAAATAAACCATGTAACATGACCAGTTATCCATTGTCAATGTTGCATCCTCAAAAAGTCAAGTAGGTTAGTTAGACATGATCTCCCTTTCCTAAAACCATGCTGGCTGTCTCCCAGGATATTGTTACCATATAGGTAATTTTCCATTTTGGATCTTATTATAGTTTCCATATGTTTACATATAATAGAAGTCAGGCTTATTGGTCTGTAGTTACCTGGTTCGGTTTTGTCTCCCTTTTTGTGGATTGGTATTACGACCATATTTTCCAGTCTGTTGGTACAACCCCTGTGTCAAGAGACTGTTGCATGATCTTGGTTAGCGGTTTGTAAATAACTTCTTTCATTTCTTTGAGTACTATTGGGAGGATCTCATCTGGCCCAGGGATTTGTTTATTTTAAGAGCTCCTAGTCCCTTTAACACTTCTGCCTCTGTTATGCTAAAGTTATTTAAAATTGATAGGAACAGGTCGACATGTAGGGCATGTTGTCCGTGTCCTCCTTTTGTAAAAACCATAGAAAAGTAATCATTTAATATATTTGCTATTTTTTTTTCATCATCTATGATTTTGCCATTTGTGTCTCTTAGACATTTAACCTCCTCTTTGAATGTTCTCTTGCTGTTATAATATTGGAAAAACATTTGGAATTGGTTTTAGCCCCCTTAGCAATATTGATTTCTATCTCTCTCTTGGCCTTTCTAACTTCCTTTTTGACTTGTGTTTGCAGTTCCAAGTACTCTTTCTGTGTGCTTTGTTTTTGGTCCCTTTTAAACGCTCTGTAAAGTGCCTTTTTTTTTTGACTGAATATTTTTTTTTTAATTGATCTATTAAACCATTTTGGCCATTTTGTTTTAGATTTAGATTTGTCTACTTTTGGGATGTAATTTAGTTTTGTGCCTCTAGTACTACATTTTTAAAAACACCATACCCTTTTTTCTGGATGTTTTCTATTTTACTCCAATCTACTTCTATTAGTCTCTGTTTCATTTTCCATAGTTTGCTTTTCCAAAATTGTAAACCTTAGCTTTAGTCATTACTTTTGGGGTTTTAAAAATATTTCAAATGAGACCATGTTGTGGTCTGAGTTTGCCAATGGCTCTCTGACCTCTGTTTTAGTTATTCTGTCTTCATTATTTGAAAAGACTAAATCAAGGCATGCCTCCCCTCTAGTCATGTGCCTTGACAAATTGCGACCATAAGCAGTCATTTGTCATTTCCACCATTTCAATTTCGTCCGTCGTGACCCCATTGGGTTTTCCCATTTTATACAGGGAAGTTGAAATCCCCATTAGTATGGCTTCTCCTTTTCTACACGCATTTCGAATGTCATTGTATAACAGATTATTTTGCTCATAGGCCTGAATTTGGCAGTCTATAGCATGCTCCTATTATTATGCCCTTTGAATTTGTGTCCATTATTCTGACCCATATTGATTCTGCATTGTTTTCTTTGTCCTGATTTAACACCTGGGCTTCAAGGCTATTTCTTATGTATATAGCAACCCTCCGACCTTCTGTCCTGCCTTTAGTTCCTATACCAGTGTGTACCCACTAATATTATATTCGTCTCCATCACTCTCAGACAACCAAGTTTCTGTAACACCTATCACATCATAGTTACTTGTTAGTGCAGTAGCTTCAAGTTCTAACATTTTGTTTCTGAGACTTCTAGCATTAAGATAAATACATTTAATAGTGGTCTTACCTGAGTTGTTGCCCTTGTTTTGATGTAGTCTCCTTCTGTTTTTTTTTTTTTTAGCCCTTCCTTTCTAGTTTAAATGCTTCTGTACCGCCTGAAGGATCCTTTCTCCATAGTAGATTGGTTCCCTTTTCATGCAGTCTGTCTCACCTGTATAGATAGTCCTTGTTGTAGAAAGTGCTCCAATGTTCAAGAAAGGTGAAGCCTTCCTGTGTGCACCACGATTTCAACCATGCATTTTGATTTTGTATTTCCAGCTGTCCATATGGTCCTTTGCAAGGCGACCATGGTATCCCAGAAAATACCACAGTTTTGGTCTTGTCTTTTAATTTCCTTCCTAGCTCTCTGAATTTGTTTTGCAGGATCTTGGCCTGTCTCTTCCAATGTTGTTTGTACCAATGTGGACGACTATTTAGGTCATCTCCTGTTTGTTCTAGGAGCCTGTCCACATTCCATGGTGAACTAACGAACTGAACTTGCTGTGTTTCTCAGTATGGAGTCCCCAACAATCATGACCTCCCTTCTTTTTTGCTGCCTGGTCAGCACTGTTTATAGGGTCCTGGGTGTTGTTTCTTTCATTCTCTTGATGTTGGTTTTGGTCATCTAAATTTTGAAGTGGCTCAAATGTGTTGGCTGTCTGATTTCTGGTGGTTGTGTTTGACGAAGTTTCTTTTTTTTGGGCTTCTTAGCTATCTGAACCCAGCTGTTTCGACTCTCTTCCATCTCCCTGAATGGCTTTCAGTCTGCTAGGGGTGCAGACTTCCATGAATTGTGGGTGTGTCAGCTCCTCAAGCTCCTGTTGCTGTCTCATTTCCTCCAGCTCCTTTTCTAGCAGGCTTAATCATAGGAAGCAAGTCCTGGATGGTGCGGCACTTTACACAAACTTGGTTGAGCTTGTTGGGTTTTCGGTTTCCCACATCATGCAGTTGTCACAGATTACCATGGCTTGAAGACCATTTTTTTTTTTAGTTTATGTAGCTTCTGCAGCTATCAACCTGACCAAACTGCTTCTAACTGCGTTGTACTTGTCCACAACTGTAATTCTCCACGATGTCGCTTCCATGGGCTGTCGCTGGAAGTCTGCCATGCCTTTTTGTTTGTTTGTGACCATTGGCGGATTTTAGTGACATGACCATCCCAGGCAGAATTTAGTAACATGACCATTGGTGAATTTAGTGACATGACCATAATCAGAGTAACATGACCATAGGCAAGAATTAAGCCAACATTAAAGAACCATAGATTTAAATTTAGTAACATGACCATTCTGCTTCTAACTAGCCAACATGACCATAGGCTGGAATTTAGTGACATGACCATGGGCGGAATTTAGTAACATGACCATAGGCGGAATTTAGTGAACATGACTATAGGCGGAATTTAGTGACATGACAATAGGCAGAATTTAGTAACATGACCATTGGTGGAATTTAGTGATATGACAATAATCGGAATTTAGTAACATGACCATGGGCAGAATTAGCCAACATGACCATAGGCGGAATTTAGTAACATGACCATGGGCGGAATTTAGTGACATGACCATAGGCGGAATTTAGTGACATGACAATAGGCGGAATTTAGTAACATGACCAAAGGCGGAATTTAGTGATATGACAATAATCGGAATTTAGTAACATGACAATGGGCGGAATTAGCCAACATGACCAAAGGCGGAATTTAGTGATATGACAATAATCGGAATTTAGTAACATGACCATGGGCGGAATTCAGAAACATGACCATGGGCAGAACTTAGTGACATGTCCATAGGCGGAATTTAGTAATATGACCATGGGCGGAATTTAGTAACATGACCATGGGCGGAATTAGCCAAAATGACCATGGGCGGAATTTAGTAACATAACCGTGGGCGGAACTTAGTGACATGACCAAGGCAGAATTAGCCGACATGACCATAGGCAGCATTTCGTAACATGACCATAAGCGGAATTATCCAACATGACCATAGGCGGAATTTAGTAACATGACCATGGGCAGAATTAGCCAACATGACCATGGGCGGAATTTAGTAAAATGACCATAGGCAGAATTAGCCGACATGACCATAGGCAGAAGTTACTGACATGACCATGGACGGAATTTAGTAACATGACCATGGGCAGAATTAGCCTACATGACCATAGGCAGAAGTTACTGACATGACCATAGACGGAATTTAGTAACATGACCATGGGCGCAATTAGCCAAAATGACCATAGGCGGAACTTAATGACATGACTTTAGGAGGAATTTAGTGACATGACCATGGGCGGAATTTAGTAACATAACCATGGGCGGAATTAGCCAACATGACCATGGGCGGAATTTAGTAACATAACCATGGGCGGCATTAGCCAATATGACCATAGGCGGAATTTAGTAACATGACCATGGGCAGAATTAGCCAACATGACCATGGGCGGTATTTAGTAAAATGACCATAGGCAGAATTAGCCGACATGACCATAGGCAGACGTTACTGACATGACCATGGACGGAATTTAGTAACATGACCATGGGCAGAATTAGCCTACATGACTATAGGCGGAATTTAGTGACATGACCATAGGTGGAATTTAGTAACATCACCATAGGCGGAATTTAGTGATATGACAATAATCGTAATTTAGTAACATGACCATGGGCAGAATTAGCTAACATGACCATAGGCGGAATTTAGTAACATGACCATGGGCGGAATTAGCCAACATGACTATAGGCGGAATTTAGTGACATGACAATAGGCGGAATTTAGTAACATGACCATAGGCGGAATTTAGTGATATGACAATAATCGGAATTTAGTAACATGACCATGGGCGGAATTCAGAAACATGACCATGGGCAGAATTAGCCAACATGACCATAGGCGGAATTTAGTAACATGACTATGGGCGGAATTCTCCAACACGACTATAGGCGGAATTTAGTGACATGACAATAGGCGGAATTTAGTAACATGACCAAAGGCGGAATTTAGTGACATGACAATAATTGAATTTAGTAACATGACAAAGGCGAATTAGCCAACATGACCAAAGGCGGAATTTAGTGACATGACCATAATCGGAATTTAGTAACATGACCATGGGCGGAATTAAGAAACATGACCATGGGCAGAACTTAGTGACATGACCATAGGCGGAATTTAGTTATAATGACCATGGGCAGAATTTAGTAACATGACCATGGGCGGAATTAGCCAACATGACCATGGGCGGAATTTAGTAACATAACCGTGGGCGGAACTTAGTGACATGACCAAGGCAGAATTAGCCGACATGACCATAGGCAGCATTTCGTAACATGACCATAAGCGGAATTATCCAACATGACCATAGGCGGAATTTAGTAACATGACCATGGGCAGAATTAGCCAACATGACCATGGGCGGTATTTAGTAAAATGACCATAGGCAGAATTAGCCGACATGACCATAGGCAGAAGTTACTGACATGACCATGGACGGAATTTAGTAACATGACCATGGGCAGAATTTAGTAACATGACCATGGGCAGAATTAGCCAACATGACCATAGGCGGAATTTAGTAACATGACCATGGGCAGAATTATCCAACATGACCATAGGCGGAATTTAGTAACATGACCATAGGCGGAATTTAGTCACATAACCATGGGCGGAATTTAGTGACATGACCAAAGGCAGAATTAGCCGACATGACCATAGGCAGAAGTTACTGACATGACCATGGGCGGAATTTCGTAAAATGACCATGGGCGGAATTTCGTAACATGACCATGGGAGGAATTAGCTAACATGACCATAGGCAGAATTTAGTAACATGACCATAGGCGGAATTTAGTGACATGACCATAGGCGGAATTTAGTAACATGACCATAGGCGAATTTAGTGACATGACAATGGGCGAATTTAGTAACATGACCATAGGCAGAATTAGCCATCATGACCATAGGCGGAATTTAGTAACATGACCATGGGTGGAATTAGCCAACATGACAATAGGTGGAATTTAGTGACATGACCATAGGGCAGAATTTAGTAACATGACCATAGGCGGAATTTAGTGATATGACAATAATCGAAATTTAGTAACATGACCATGGGCAGAATTAGCCAACATGACCATAGGCAGAATTTAGTAAAATGACCATAGGCAGAATTAGTAACATGACCATAGGCAGAATTTAGTAACATGACCATGGACGGAATTTAGTAACATGACCATGGGCAGAATTAGCCTACATGACCATAGGCAGAAGTTAGTAACATGACCATAGATCGAATTTAGTAACATGACCATGGGCGGAATTAGCCAAAATGACCATAGGCGGAATTAATGACATGACCATAGGAGGAATTTAGTGACATGACCATGGGCGGAATTTAGTGACATGACCATAGGCAGAATTTAGTAACATGAATTAATTTAGTAAACATGACCATAGGCGGAATTTAGTAACATGACCATGGGCGGAATTAGCCAAAATGACCATGGGCGGAATTTAGTAACATGACCATGGGCAGAATTAGCCAACATGACCATAGGCGGATTTAGTAAAATGACCATAGGCAGAATTAGTGAACATGACCATAGGCAGAATTTAGTGAACATGACCATGGGCGGAATTTAGTAACATGACCATGGGCAGAATTAGCCAACATGACCATAGGCAGAATTTAGTAACATGACCATAGGCAGAATTTAGTAACATGACCATAGGCAGAATTTAGTGATATGACCATAATCGAATTTAGTAACATGACCATGGGCAGAATTAGCCAACATGACCATAGGCGGAATTTAGTAACATGACCATGGGCAGAATTAGCCAACATGACCATAGGCGGAATTTAGTAACATGACCATAGGCGGAATTTAGTAACATGACCATAGGCGGAATTTAGTGACATGACCATAATCGGAATTTAGTAACATGACCATGGGCGGAATTTAGAAACATGACCATGGGCAGAATTAGCCAACATGACCATAGGCGGAATTTAGTAACATGACCATGGGTAGAATTTAGTGACATGACCATAGGCAGAATTTAGTAACATGACCATAGGCAGAAATTAGTAACATGACCATGGGCGGAATTTAGTAAACATGACCATTGGCAGAATTTAGTAACATGACCATGGGCGGAATTAGCCAACATGACCATAGGCAGAATTTAGTAACATGACCATAGGCGGAATTTAGTGACATGACCATGGGCGGAATTTAGTGACATGACCATAGGCAGAATTTAGTAACATGACCATAGGCGGAATTTAGTAACATGACCATAGGCGAATTTAGTGACATGACCATAGGCGGAATTTAGTAACATGACCATGGGCGGAATTAGCCAACATGACCATAGGCAGCATTTCGTAACATGACCATTAGCGGAATTATCCAACATGACCATAGGCGGAATTTAGTAACATGACCATAGGCGGAATTTAGCCGACATGACCATAGGCAGAATTTACTGACATGACCATGGGCGGAATTTAGTAACATGACCATGGGCGGAATTTATTAACATGACCATGGGCGCAATTAGCCAACATGTTCATAGGCGGAATTTCGTAACATGAACATGGGCAGAATTAGCCAACATGACCATAGGCGGAATTTAGTAACATGACCATAGGCGGAATTTAGTCACATAACCATGGGCGGAATTTAGTGACATGACCATAGGCAGAATTAGCCGACATGACCATAGGCAGAATTAGCCAACATGACCATGGGCGGTATTTAGTAAAATGACCATAGGCAGAATTTATTAACATGACCATGGGTGGAATTTAGAAACATGACCATGGGCAGAATATATAGGCGAATTTATGACCATGGGAGGAATTAGCTAACATGACCATAGGCAGAATTTAGTAACATGACCATAGGCGGAATTTAGTGACATGACCATGGGATGAAATCAGTGACATGACCATAGGCAGAATTTAGTAACAACCATGGGCGGAATTTACTAACATGAACATGGGCGGATTTAGCCAACATGACCATAGGCGAAATTTAGTAACATGACCATAGGCGGAATTTAGTAACATGACCATAGGCGAATTTAGTGACATGACCATAATCGGAATTTAGTAACATGACCATGGGCAGAATTAGCCAACATGACCATAGGCGGAATTTAGTAACATGACCATGGGCGGAATTAGCCAACATGACCATAGGCGGAATTTAGTGACATGACAATAGGCGGAATTTAGTATGACCATTGGTGACCATAGGTGGAATTTAGTGACATGACAATAATCAGAATTTAGTAACATGACCATGGGCAGAATTTAGAAAACATGACCATAGGCAGAATTAGCCAACATGACCATAGGCGGAATTTAGTAACATGACCATGGGCGAATTTAGTAAACAACCATAGGCGGAATTTAGTGACATGACAATGGGCGAAATTAGTAACATGACCATAGGCGGAATTTAGTGATATGACAATAATCGGAATTTAGTAACATGACCATGGGCGGAATTCAGTAACATGACCATGGGCAGAACTTAGTGACATGTCCATAGGCGGAATTTAGTAATATGACCATGGGCGGAATTTAGTAACATGACCATGGGCGAATTAGTAAAATGACCATGGGCGGAATTTAGTAACATGACCATAGGTAACATGAATTTTAGTGACATGACCATGGGCAGAATTTAGTAAAACATGACCATAGGCAGAATTAGCCAACATGACCATAGGCAGAATTTACTAACATGACCATGGGCGAATTTAGTAACATGACCATGGGCAGAATTAGTGACATGACCATACCATAGCAGAATTTAGTGACATGACCATAGGCGGAATTTAGTAACATGACCATGGGCAGAATTAGCCAACATGACCATAGGCAGAATTTAGTGACATGACCATAGGAGGGAATTTAGTAACATGACCATAGGCGGAATTTAGTAACATGACCATGGGCGGAATTAGTAACATGACCATGGGCGAATTTAGTAACATGACCATGGGCAGAATTTAGCCAACATGACCATAGGCGGAATTTAGTAACATGACCATAGGCAGAATTTAGTAAACATGACCATGGGCGGAATTTAGTAACATGACCATAGGCAGAATTTAGTGACATGACCATAGACAGAATTTAGTAACATGACCATGGGCGGAATTTAGTAACATGACCATGGGCGGAATTAGCCAACATGACCATAGGCGGAATTTAGTAACATGACCATAGGCGGAATTTAGTAACATGACCATAGGGCGGAATTTAGTGACATGACCATAATCGGAATTTAGTAACATGACCATAGGCAGAATTAGCCAACATGACCATAGGCGGAATTTAGTAACATGACCATAGGCGAATTTAGTAACATGACCATAGGCAGAATTTAGTGACATGACCATAGGCGGAATTTAGTGACATAACCATGGGCGGAATTTAGTGACATGACCATAGGCAGAATTTAGTAACATGACCATAGGCGGAATTTAGTGACATAACCATGGGCGGAATTTAGTGACATGACCATAGGCAGAATTAGCCGACATGACCATAGGCAGAATTTAGTAACATGACCATTAGGCGGAATTATCCAACATGACCATAGGCGGAATTTAGTAACATGACCATAGGCATGAATTTAGCCGACATGACCATAGGCAGAATTTAGTGACATGACCATGGACGGAATTTAGTAACATGACCATGGGCGGAATTTAGTAACATAACCATAGGCGGAATTAGCCAACATGACCATAGGCGGAATTTAGTAACATGAACATGGGCAGAATTAGCCAACATGACCATAGACGGAATTTATTAACATGACCATAGGCAGAATTTAGTCACATGACCATGGGCGGAATTTAGTGACATGAACAAAGGCAGAATTAGCCGAACATGACCATAGGCAGAAGTTAGCCAACATGACCATAGGAGGAATTTAGTAAAATGACCATGGGCGAATTTAGTAACATGACCATGGGCGAATTAGCTAACATGACCATAGGCAGAATTAGTAACATGACCATGGGCAGAATTTAGTAACATGACCATAGGCAGAATTTAGTAACATGACCATAGGCGGAATTTAGTGACATGACCATGGGATGAATTTAGTAACATGACCATAGGCAGAATTTAGCCAACATGACCATAGGCGGAATTTAGTGAACATGACCATAGGTGGAATTTAGTAACATGACCATAGGCAGAATTTAGTGACATGACCATAATCGGAATTTAGTAACATGACCATGGGCAGAATTAGCCAACATGACCATAGGCAGAATTTAGTAACATGACCATAGGCAGAATTTAGTAACATGACCATAGGCAGAATTTAGTGACATGACCATAGGCGGAATTTAGTAACATGACCATGGGCGGAATTTAGTAACATGACCATGGGGCGGAATTTAGTGACATGACCATAGGCGAATTTAGTAACATGACCATAGGCGGAATTTAGTAACATGACCATAGCAGAATTAGCCAACATGACCATAGGCAGAATTTAGTAACATGACCATAGGCGAATTTAGTAACATGACCATGGGCGGAATTTAGTGAACATGACCATAGGCAGAATTTAGGCAGAATAACATGACCATAGGCAGAATTTAGCCAACATGACCATAGGCGGAATTTAGTGACATGACCATGGGCAGAATTTAGTGACATGACCATAGGCAGAATTAGCCAACATGACCATAGGCAGAATTTAGTAACATGACCATGGGCAGAATTAGCCAACATGACCATAGGCAGAATTTAGTAACATGACCATAGGCGGAATTTAGTGACATGACCATGGGCGGAATTTAGTGACATGACCATAGGCAGAATTTAGTAACATGACCATAGGCGGAATTTAGTAACATGACCATGGGCGGAATTAGCCAACATGACCATAGGCGGAATTTAGTAACATGACCATAGGCGGAATTAGCCAACATGACCATAGGCGGAATTTAGTGACATGACCATAGGCGGAATTTAGTAACATGACCATAGGCAGAATTTAGTGACATGACCATGGGCGGAATTTAGTAACATGACCATGGGCAGAATTAGCCAACATGACCATGGGCAGAATTAGCCAACATGACCATAGGCGGAATTTAGTAACATGACCATAGGCGGAATTAGTAACATGACCATAGGCGGAATTTAGTAACATGACCATAGGCAGAATTTAGTAACATGACCATAGGCAGAATTTAGTAACATGACCATGGGCGGAATTTAGTAACATGACCATAGGCGGAATTTAGTAACATGACCATGGGCGGAATTAGCCAACATGACCATAGGCAGAATTTAGTAACATGACCATAGGCGAATTTAGTGAATATGACCATAGGCAGAATTTAGTAACATGACCATAGGCGGAATTAGCCAACATGACCATAGGCGGAATTTAGTAACATGACCATAGGCGGAATTTAGTGACATGACCATGGGCGGAATTTAGTGACATGACCATAGGCAGAATTAGCCAACATGACCATAGGCAGAATTTAGTAACATGACCATAGGCGGAATTATCCAACATGACCATAGGCGGAATTTAGTAACATGACCATAGGCGGAATTTAGTAAATGACCATAGGGCGAATTTAGTGACACCATAGGCAGAATTTAGTAACATGACCATGGGCGGAATTTAGTAACATGACCATAGGCGAATTTAGTAACATGACCATGGGCGGAATTTAGTGACATGACCATAGGCGAATTTAGTAACATGACCATAGGCAGAATTATCCAACATGACCATAGGCGGAATTTAGTAACATGACCATAGGGCGGAATTTAGTCACATATGACCATAGGCGGAATTTAGTGACATGACCATGGGCAGAATTTAGTAACATGACCATAGGCAGAAGTTACTGACATGACCATGGGCGGAATTTAGTAACATGACCATGGGCGGAATTTCGTAACATGACCATGGGAGGAATTAGCTAACATGACCATAGGCAGAATTTAGTAACATGACCATGGGCAGAATTAGCTAACATGACCATAGGCAGAATTTAGTAACATGACCATAGGCGGAATTTAGTGACATGACCATGGGATGAAATCAGTGACATGACCATAGGCAGAATTAGCCATCATGACCATAGGCGGAATTTAGTAACATGACCATGGGCAGAATTAGCCAACATGACCATAGGCGGAATTTAGTAACATGACCATAGGCGGAATTTAGTAACATGACCATAGGCGGAATTTAGTAACATGACCATAATGAATTTAGTAACATGACCATGGGCAGAATTAGCCAACATGACCATAGGCAGAATTTAGTAACATGACCATGGGCGAATTTAGTAACATGACCATAGGCAGAATTTAGTAACATGACCATAGGCAGAATTTAGTAACATGACCATGGGCAGAATTTAGTGAACATGACCATAGGCGGAATTTAGTAACATGACCATAGGCGGAATTTAGTAACATGACCATGGGCAGAATTAGCCAACATGACCATAGGCGAATTTAGTAACATGACCATGGGCGGAATTTAGTGAAATATGACCATAGGCGAAATTTAGTAACATGACCATGGGCAGAATTTAGTAACATGACCATAGGCGAATTTAGTGAACATGACCATAGGAATTTAGTAACATGACCATGGGGCGAATTTAGCCAAACACCACCATAGGCAGAATTTAGGCAGACATGACCATACCATAGGAATTTAGTAACATGACCATGG